>JAHWFP010087670.1:31289-48967 GCA_023313725.1 Lithobius niger | reverse complement strand
TTGACCCTTCAAAGATGGCGGCTCGCGAATATCCGAATAACTCTATTGTACATGTGCTTTTTTTATGCTTTTTTTTTCACTTTTATCTACGACAAAAAAGCTTTCAAGCTTTTCTTTTTTTTTAGCCTTTTAGCTTTTTTTTTCACTTTTTTTTTCACTTTGTTCCTATGGAATCGTGTATTGGCACATCCTAGTGATTTCAACGATTCGAGTTTTTGAGGAGGCACATTTTTTTTTAATATTTCTTTAGTATTTTTGAATTGTCAAGTAAAGCGAGTACCGCCAGAGGCCAAAAATTGCCCAAAAGTACACTACAATGTAATAGCTGGACCATGCTGGGGGACCTCGAATTGCTCCCCTTATCTGAAGGGAGAGGGGCCAAAAACTTTGTGGTAAAACCCCCTTCAGAAAATCCTGCCTGTACCCTTAATTCAAGTCACCCTGGTAAATGATAAATGGACGGACATTTTTCATCCTAGTGCAGGCTTGTGAACAGACGTTGTTCAGTTCCAAACTAATATAAAAAAATTGTTGATTTTTTTTAAGGCCCTAATTTTACAAAATCGGCTTGGGAGGGGGAATTCCCCAGATCCCTTGCCAGAAACACTTTTTTGTTTGGTCGCTTGCTTTTTCTCTAAATGTCATGTGGTAACCCTAGGTGGCATTAAATACGTACGTTCTGTGACATACTGTGATTCCAATATTGAGTTGTGTGCGAACAAAACTGATAACTGATAACTGATGCTGGTGAATGTGATATTATTTTTAAACTTGGTTAAAAAGAATGTGTTGCTTGTTCCAGCAAATATTTTGTGTTCTTGGTTCTCGATCTCATAAAAAATTTTGTTCTTTCTTTGCCTTATAGGGATATGTGAAGCGACAAGCCTTGTATGCTTGCAAAACTTGTACGGTTGATAGCCGGGAACCTGCTGGAATTTGCCTTGCATGTAGCTATGCTTGCCATGAGGGGCATGAATTGTTGGAGTTGTACACAAAAAGGTATTCCAATATTTGGTAGTGTTGTTTGTCTCTGTAATTGCTTGCAGAAAATTTGTTTATCCCATTACTTTTTCCAGAAATTTTTGTTGCGACTGTGGCAATCAAAAGTTTTCATCAAATCCTTGCAAGTTATTTCCAGTAAGTACATATGTAAAAAGCCGATTCGTATGGTCGTATTGGTTGATTTTGTCCATCACTGGTCAATCATTAACCCTTCGTTGGTCACGAACGTCACATGACGTCCTTACCAAATGTTTGTAGGAGACCAAAAATGTTACATTACCGTAAATCATGTACTAAATGCCCATGGGCTTGTACAATTAATTTGTCTAAAATTGGGGGGTGGGCGTTAAAAACAAGTATTACCTATTTTCTAAACTAACTTCTATCCAGGGAGGGAGTGTTCTATCACTGAAAAGTCGGCGATAATGTAGTCATTTTGTACGTGATCTGGATTCAATCTAGCATTAGCCCAATATCGATGATTGATTGCTAGTCCTATTTCCGACTTTGCCGTGATTACAAACGCTCCCGTGAATCGTGTTATATTAAAAGTTGATTTTGTTAAATGTACGAAGCTTTTACTTAATATTGACACAGAAAAACCAAGATTTAAGTGGATGAAACATAGATTTCGTTAAAAAGTAATAAGATTTTAGTTAACTTTGCCACAGAAAATCGATGATTTTTAAGGGGTGGGCGTCAACAACATTATATCACCGTTTTTGACCTTCAAGCATTTCAGGGGCTGGGCGTTAGCATTAACTGGGTGTTTAATAAGCGATTTACGGTACTTTCATTAAATTATTGCCCTGGTGTTTTTGTGTGTGCCAGTGCTGCACGAGAAGCTCTACTTTACACTGCGCATCATTAAAAAAAGGAAATGAAATGGTAAAAATTTTAAGCTATGCACAGTGCAAAATAGAGCAAAGGAGCTTCTTGTGCTGTGCTGGCAGATACAACAAACACAGGGCAATAATTGAATGAACGTAATGTGTTAGCCCAACTATCTTAAAAGTAGGGCTAGGATCGGTTATATGGTTAACTAGAAACGTTCCATGTTTGGTTACATGGATTATAAAACCCATCCAAAGAACTGCTTACTGTTAGGCTACTGCGTGCGCCATTCAAATATTTATGTGTGTACACCAAAAATAGGCAAGAGACATTGTTTGTACTTGGAATGAACAAAAGTAGAAAATGGATGGAAGGGGGGTGGGGGAAACTGCTTATTTACAAATGCACTTGTGCCTCTTATCTAGTCGAAGTGAACGTTTAGTGGGAAAGGGAACCCGCTGGGCATTGGCCGTCACAGTGCACACTGCACTGTACAGTAAGTTCGCTTTTTAACAAATGGGCTAGTGCTCCAAGTAATGGTTCTTTATACAGATTTCTTAATATGGAAGCTTCCGTTGGAGTGATTTCAAAATCCTTATACAGAGTGTAAAACCATAAATAAAACCAAACTGTGTGTATTGATACACAAATGAGCTAGTGGTTAGGGATGGGTTGGTAACCGAAACCGAATTTTCGTTTTTTACTGAATACCGAAACCGATTCGAATTTTGTGTCGGTTTTTCGTACGGTGTTCGAAAAATCAAAGATTGATTTTGTTGTTTTGAATTTTTTTGTTAATTATCATTTTCAACGTATAATTCGCAGCAAAACTAGTCATTTAAAAAGAAAATAGTAGAGGAAAATGGTGCCACAGCTACAACCATGGTCTATGACACTGCTGAAAATGAAAGCAGGAGTGAGTTAGAAGCAAGTAATACTACTTTACAAGAAAAAACTAGAAATATATGTTTGGGGTTGAGGATGACAAAAACCGATAGCGAAACCGCAGTTTTGTGGGCATGAAAACTGAAACCGGAACTGAAAAAGTCAAAAAAATGAAACTGACCCATCCCTACTAGTGATTAAGAAGATTGTATGGTTCATCAAGTTATTCTATTTCCGTCATGTGTAATTCTTTCTAATTAACCCCGATATATGTTTCAGAATAAGTCACCAGTGAACATACGAAACTCGTACAACCAAAACTTTACTGGGACGTACTGCATCTGCAAACGGCCTTATCCTGACCCAGATGACAATGTAAGGCTTATGGGTGATGATATTTTCTTTTCTTTTATCTAATCTTGTACATCCATCCTTATAAAATTTATTTCGCTCTAAAATAAATTGCTTTCATAATAGCACACTTTCAAAATGAAGAAACAAACAGTTGTAAATTTCCGACGATGCTTTAAGGTACCTGAAGAAGATAGCAGTACTATCGAAAATTTGCAAGACTGTTTGTTTCTTTGTTTTGAAAGTGAGCAATTATGGAACCAATTCATTTTAGAATGAATTTGGTGAGTTTCAAATTATACTTGATAACAGTTTGTTTCATAATATATATTTATGAGTTTACACCATTGCCACTGTATTTGCTAAAAATAAAGTCATGCGCTAACCTGGCTTTCTTATTTGCCAAAACATCTTAATCTGTTAGTTTTACATTGTCCCCAATGTGATGTTCCCCTAGAGGTTTCTTCGGCTGTGTAGCCGCCTGCCTGCATACCCCACTGCGCATGCACGGCATTCATTTTCCTCCAGAGGTGCCTACACGTCACCTCGCTCCACTCTTCCCCGCCTTTCGTCGGAATTTGGATTTACCAAAGTTGGCCGCCGCTTTCGAAGCTTCTGCTTCATCCGCCGCCCGCCCTCGTGCTCTTGCTCGTCCTTTCACCCTCGGTCAACGCTGGGTCTCTGCCCTAGACCTCCCCGCCAACGGCCCGATCCTTCCCGCTACGTTCATCGACGCTCCTCTCATCAATGAAACTGCTCCAACCGTGTCGCATGTACAAGAATCTTGGCTGAGCTACCGCCGCATCTGGACCGCTTCCAGCCCCCAATTCTGCGCTGGACCTGTCCTCTAATTCTTACCGCAAAAACCACAGCGTTTCCCGCAGCAAAGTTCACCTCATCGTCCAACAGGCTATACACGGGAAAACGAAAGACAACCCGGTGCCTCCGCCATCATGCACGTCTTTTGCCCGCCACGCCCGCACCCGGGATCGGGTTACGTCCACCACGTGTCATTAAAGCCACAAGTGTGACCCCCTTTCTTCGCCCAGTACTGCCAAGAAACGAAAGACCGCCTCACCACTGGCAGCTTCGCGTCCTCCTCCCGCGAGCGCGCCCCAGGCCCCGGCAACCCCAAACCTGCTTTTACTTAACCTTCCAACAACCGGGAAAACGATCCACTTCACGGACGCTCATCTCTTTCATGCATTTTGAGTGATGAGTCAAGACTGAACCCGTTTTCACCTGGCTAACCTCACGTCTCGAGTGATATTCAAGACTATGGTTCTGTTCACTGCTGCGGGTCTCACTCGTGGTTAAACCCACGTTTTGAGTGAAGATCCAAGACAGAGAGCGTTTGCACCTCTTGCTGCTTGCCTCGGCCGTTGCTGACCCCACATCTCGAGCGAAAATCAAGACAACAGTTGCTGTCCATTGCTGCTCGTCTCATTCGTGGCTAGAACCCACGTTTTGAGTAAATCTAGAAGAAGCCATCTGCACCTCTGGCTGTTGTCTCGACCGTGGCTGAGCCCACGTTTCGAGCGAAAATCAAGTCAACAGTTGCTGTCTACTCCTGCTTGTCTCATTCGTGGCTAAACCCACGTTTTGAGTGAAGATCTAAGACGAAAGCCGTTTTCCACCTCTTGCTGCTTGTTTCAACTGTGGCTGACCCCACGTCTCGTACGAAAATCAAGACAACAGTTGCTGCCCACTGCTGCTCGTCTCATTTGTGGCTAGAACCCAGGTTTTGAGTGAAGAACCAAGACGGAGGCCGTTTGCTCTTTCCCCTCCTCACGAGGGACGACTTCTGCTCCTTTCGTCACGGTCGGCGACCGTTCTGCGTCTCCCGTCCTTTCCCCGGACGACCGCCGTTCATCTGACGCCTGCTCCCGGCGCTGAATTTCCCACGAACCTCACCCCGGAACGCTACCTCGTCTAGCCCCAACAGCCTCAATTGCCTCACCGTGCTCCACCACCAGACCTAGTCGGTGTGGAAAAGCACTTTCCCGCATTCACCAGCAACGACCACTGTGTTACAAGACTGGCTTTCACCAGACGCAAGCTCCCTAGCCCTGCAGATTCCCCCCTGTCAACCCGCTGTCTCCGCGGCACTCCATCTCCGTCCTTTCACCATCTGCTGTTGCTGTGGTCTCGCCAATCCCGCAAGCATCTACACTGAAGTTCGCAGCCTCTCCTGCGCCCGCCTTACCGTCCTTTCACTCTCGACCAACGCCGGGTCTTCACCGTAGTCCTCGCCGACGACGGTCCGACCTTTTCTGATGCATCCATCAACATTCCTTTCATCGCTGTTACTATTCAAGATCTGCTAAACGCCCTATCACTCACAACCAACGCCGGGTCTCCACTGTAGTCCTCGCTGACGACGGCTCGACTCTTCCCGATGCATCCATCAACACTCCTTTCATCGCTGTTACTATTCAAGATCTGCTTAACATCATTTCGCCCGCGACCAACGCTGGGTCTCCACCTTAGTCCTTGCCGCCGATGGCTTGACTCTTCCCGATGCATCCTTCAACACTCTTTTCATCGGGTCACGATTTAAGATCAGCTCACTGTCCTTTCACCCACGACCAACGCTGGGTCTTCTCCGTAGTCCTCGCCGGCGACAGATCGACTCTCCCCGATGCATCCATCAACACTCCTGTCATCACCGTTACTGGTCAAGATCTGCTACTACGGTACGGCCAACGGGCTCCTCCCACGAGCCGATAGATGTCTTGTCTCTCCGGCAATCCTGCCGAGGTAATCAACTGCAAGGTTACATGTCCTTATCTGGCTGCTGCCGTATCTCGTCAACTTCCACCTAGGAACCTCAGCGTTCCTACAGTAATCTAAATCACTGCGTCCACATGCCTCAAGTGTAATTTAAAGCCAGCCTGACGCCCCACTATCCACCACATCTTATGCCTACAGTGCTCGTATCCAGACTTTGTTACGTCTTAAAAGTCGCAAACGCGGAACGCTCCTAAGAACTGGCTGACTCTCCGCAAAGCCTGACCAACCTGCATTTCACCACGGCCTTCCTCACCGATTTCACCCACCGCCGGAATCTCCGCCTAACATCCTTATGGGCTTTCATCAGTCCCTGCTCGCTGCATTTTGGGAAACGTCCCAGCCCAAGCAGCCCCTTACGGGAAATGAAAGGCAAACCAATGCCGTTCCCGTCACGCAAACCTCCCGCCGACACACAGGCCGCCAACGGACCATTTCCCCTTGGTTTCCCGTAACAACTACCCAGTCCTTCCTTTGAAGTCAGACACCATTCATCTCCTCCCATGCCGTCTTTAATCAACCAGGCTGACTGCTTTCACAGGGGAACAGAAAGGGCTGACAGCTGAACAGGCCCGGTAAGATCACCCTCACATCTCCCGGTCTCAAGCTGCCGTTATTGCCGGCAGTTCGCTTCTTCTCCTAGTTCCTTTCGTCTTCCGATGTTCTCCAGTTCCCATCTGCCGTGTGACTGCCCACCACCTGCCGCCCTCGGCGCCAACCCATCCTTAACTAGGCATGCCCTTGGCTTTCGTTTCCCGTCAAGACCAAAGCCTGCCCCAACAGGATCAATGCCGTGACCAAGACGGATCATCCCGACCATCTTCAAGCCAGCCTTCCGGAGCGCCTACCAGCAACCGTTTCCTTCACCCTTTTTGTCACCTTTCATCAAGTCCTCACCTCCCGTGATGAAAGACGATCCGCTTACCTGCACGGCGGCCGTCAGTCTTCGAGACAGCTGACCGCCATAACACCACCCTGGCCCTTCCACCTATACAAAGGGGCCTTGCCGGTCCTGATTGGGCCCCCCCCCCCCATCAATGACGGCGCAAGACACCGTCGCCGAACCGGCCTCCCGCCCTCCAAGCAACCTCCCAAGCACACAGGGTTTGAGTGAAGAGTCAAACGAATGACGCTGTCACCTCTTCCAGCATCACCACCTTGGCTAACCCAATGCTTCAAGTGAAGATTAAGACGTCCACGACTGTCTACACTGACGCTCATCCAATCCGTGTCTCTCCATTGGATCCAGAAAACTGTTTCCTTGTGACCATGACAGCCAGCCTACACTGTTCCGAAATCCAAGCTCTTTCGACCAACCTGGTCTACTACGGCTTCAGACCAAGTTTCTCCTCTGTAATCCTCCACCCAGGATCAACCTTCAGAGCAAAAACGCAAAACCATTTGTGCCATCCAACCCAACACTTTCCCGGTCCTATTCATCGAGGGAGTTGAACCCGAATGCCTTCTTTATGCTGTCACAGCACTATGCTTCTTTTTTACCCGAACTCAACACAACGACATCTGCAGAGGAAGAAATCCAACTCTTCCTTCCTGTCGACCCCCAATCCAATGAAACCTCCACTACGTTGGTGTCGCGCTGGATCAAAAAGACAAACGAAGTATCTTACGAAAAACAGAGAACGCGCAAGAATGTAAGTGTGACGGCACATGAAGTCGGAACAATATCCTCATCATGAGCCCACCACAACGCCACTCCAATCGAAGAGATCCTGGCAGCAACATCCTGACGACACCAATCTACCTTCACCTCTCACTACCAAGGGATATGTTGAGAAAAGAACAGGGACTACACCGGCTGGGACCAATCGTGGTCAAGCCCCCTTAAGCGCTCAGAACAAAGCAGAAGCAAGTCATCCTCCAGATAGAAGCAAGACCCACGTCCCTGCTAGAGAGATCCAAATTCCTGTGTCCTCGAAGTTCTGAATAAAGTGCGAAATTTTTTATAAATTCTCTGGGGGTAAAACCTGCTTGCAGCCCAGGGCACCCGTCAGTGCGGTGCCCGCCACCTAACTTTGACGAGGTCTCCTGTTAATGCAAAATTAATAGGTTAAGATGTTTTGGCAAATAAGAAAGAACATTTTGCCGGCCCTCAGACCGGCCGGCTAAAAATGGTTTCTTTTTGCCTAAAACATACTTAACCTAATCGCGCCCTGCCTTCCCTCTCGAGTCACTGCCTGACACATTGAGAGAAAAATAAATGCCGGAAGTCTCCGCGCTTTCGCTTTTATAAGGGAGGACTGCGCTGCGCATGCGCAGTGGGGCATGCAAGCAGGCGGCTACACAGCCGAAGAAACCTCCAGGGCAACATCACATAGGGGGCAATGTAAAATTAACAGGTTAAGTATGTTTTGGGCAAAAAGAAACCCTTTTTAGCCGGGCTGAGGGCTGGCAAAATGTTCTTTTTACTTAAGGGTATGAAATACTAATGCTGAAACTGTCCCATACATGCAAAAGATCACAGGCTTGGCTGCTGCAACAGGCAACCCTTTTTTCTGTTGCTAGGTGGATTCTCTAACTCTTTAACCTTTTAAAGAAGTCGCTATTTGAAACACAGTTTGTTGGGCAAGTTTGGGAGTGTTTGCGGGTTACTTATTTTCGGTCAAAAAAGTGATCAGAAAGGGGCCCGAAAAGTAAAACAAAAAATTCATAGCTTTACTTGGAATCACAGTTTTAACGTTCCCTTTACAGGGTTCATACCGACCTGGAAAGTCAGGGAAAATCAGGGATAGTCGGGGATGTGAAATACGGTCAGGAAAGTCAGGGAAAAAATGGAAAATTGGCAAAAAGTCAGTGATAGTCAGGGATTTTTTTTAATTAAAAAAATGGGGCAAGAAGGTAGTAGCAAAGCAAGTGGAATTTGCGAGACCACACGGTTCATTATGAAAACGAAATTCTAAAAATGAAAAAAAAGTTCTAAAAGAAAACAGTTCATTTTAAAAACGAACTGTTTTTATTAGAACCTTTATTTTCCATTTTTAGAATAAACCGTGTGGTGTCGCAAATTCCAGTTGCTTTGCTACTAATTTCTTGCCCCATTTTTTAATTTAAAAAAAATTGGGGAAAATGTGCAGTTGCCATCCAGATGAAGTTATGATGCCAGGCTTGCAGAGTGACTCTGTGTAAATAAAAAATTTTTTTTAAAGTAGAAGTGTTTTGGTCAGGGATATTTGAAGAAATAAGTCAGGGATATTCATTTTCAGATATGAGTATGAACCCTGTTTTAACGTTTATTTAAATGTTTAAAAAAAAAACTTTGTACAGTATAGTAAATTGGAACATTAAAAATTGGATGATTTTTTTTCCTTGTTTTAAAAAAAAAAAAAAGAACATTGAGGCCATTTTCATACGGCTCCGTCAGTCTTATTGTCTATCTCTATAGGCTGAAAGCTCGACTATCCCATTGGTGCAAAGGAATATCCGGCTATGCTGAAAAGTATACCGGAACTTGACTTGTATGGAAGAATGCCTACCTAACTAATACCCACAAGTTTATAGAAATCTTTCTGTATTTGTCTGTTCATAGTAGGGGTGTATCAGTACCAATAGTACTTCTTAATTAATCTTGGTTCTTCGTTACTTTTCAGACTTCAGACGAGATGGTGCAGTGCATTGTCTGTGAAGACTGGCATCATGGCCGGGTACGTAATTTTACTAATAATGACATTATCAATCAGTTGGGCTAACGAACATCATTAGGATTCTAGGTCCTCTAATACAACTATTGATGGTGTTTGCTTTCTGTGCACTACGCAGTCTTAAATCTTAAATTCTGAAGCCCTTCAAAAGCTTTGTTGAAATACAGTTTCAAACAAATTGGTCCCGGAAATATGGTCATGTCGATTGTGATACGTAATTTAAGATCCGAGGGGGATTCCTAGTAAAATTGTGCATCTCTGTCCAAAGAATTAACAGCAGTTAGAAATGCGTTAATCTGTTGTGGTGTGGCCCCCCCCCCCCCCCACACACACACACACACACTGAGCTATCCTGCTTTGCGTTTACTAACACCAGAGATCATGATTTCATTTTACCTTATTTAGAGTGAAATGTATTAAGTCTTAATTTCTCTGGTATTACTTTGTTGTATTCAGTTACTGTAATACGGCTGGGTGCATGTTGTCATTTGCTATTGACGATTGAAGTGTTAAGTCACCGTAAGGGCAAAAAGAAACATATCTTGTTTTACAAGACTGCACGCATGTCAGAAACTCTGTAGTTATAAAATCCAAAATAAGCTTGTCAAAATTGTATCTCTGTTGTACCAAGAATTCTTGGTTGTACGTATTTGCAGTTTTTCTTCGCAAACGGGGCTTTGAAACAGAGTTTTAGCAACGGTTTTGAAGTGACGATAAATCATCGTTTGGACGCCAAGAGGTTACATTCGAAAAGTACTACGGTTTAATAACGGCGTCAAAAACTAGCAAAAAATAATAGCATGATTGTCACAGCTTCGAGTTCGTTCTCACTTAGAAAGGGCTACAGTTCACTTTGTAAACCTTTTACTTGCTCCCACTCCGATTAACTGTTTCGGATTTTTTATTTTTTGTGGTCTTTCTTTGTGTTTTAACATTTCTTTTTTGGTCTTTATTTTTGTTTTGTTTTTTGTTGATTGGCTCTATTACGCCTCCTGGCATTGGTTTAACGTAAATAAATAAAGATTACTTGCAAGTGTCGAGGCTTTCAGTTTTGTTTATAAATGAAAAAAAAGACCTGTTGTGGTTTTGATATTTTTTTTTAATGCAACCAAATTCAATCAATTTAATCTAAAATAAATGCATAGCCTACATCTTGGTTTCACAAATATTGCAAAATTTTGCAAATTAATTTTTGAAATGAAGCAGTTGGCTAATCAATGAGAAATCCTTAAATTAGAAAAATGTTTTCTGGTTGAATAACCTAATCAGTGCCTTGTTTGACCGTTTCAAACAAAATTGCAAAACTATAGCCTATATGCAATTATACTGTACTTGGTACTTTTAATAGCGTAAGACATCCAATTGTTTAATGCAAGAAAGTAATGTGAAACAAACGAAAATTAACACCATAGCTGCAACTTATTAGGGGAAAAAATAAACAATTTTATTTTCGTTGTTGTGTGCGAAGTATCCGGAACCGTTTTGGCACTGGCATCAAATTATTCGGATCCGGTAAAACAGTATCCGGTCGATGCCTAGTGTTGTCTGTGCGTCTTGGCTTACTTTCTTACGGATAAAATCTCAAAACAAAAGCTGCCCACATGGTTGAATTTGCTGATAAACTCCTGTAAAGCAAGGTACATATAATTTTTTACACCCTGAACGGTAAGATGAACTCCTTGTACAGACATTAACCTCAACATTTGATGACGTTAATATAGGTTAAGTTAGTTTGACTTGTTGTAAATTTCGGCAGGTAGGGGATGAGTTTCATATTGGATCAAATTCATAGTGGTGCAGCAATTTTTTGACAAAGTGTTAAACTACATGATCAGGGCCAGTAGCTGCGTATCTTCTCGTGATAAAAGGAAGGCTCGACCAACACCAACTTTCACCGGTCCAATATCTATACAGTCCGATGTTTTTTCAATGATACCGATGTCGATACGTCAATGCAATAACCCAAAGTTAATATTTCTTCCATATTCAAAAATTAGTCACTGGATAGCCCTTTATGCTTGTTAATGCTGAAAATGAAATTTAATGAAAAATTCCCAATGTCAAGCACTGTAAGCAAGTTTCTTGCAATAAAATGTGTTTTTTTGGAAGATGTTTTTGGTTTTTGCTAAATAACTTAAGAACAATTGAAGTTATCGGTTAGAAATTAGCACCCATTGGAAAGCTCTCAAAAAAACTGTTGTTAATAACTCTGCAAAGTTATTAAAAAAAAAATCGATATTTTAACCAACCGCTAACCGATACCTATCTGACACCGATATCTCTAGTATCGGGGTAGATACCGTTGCCAAATATCGGTGGAGCCTTAGCTAAGAGCATCAATCACACCACACAACATACCTAAGGCACTCATGTTGCACATGAATGTAGCCGCTACCTTTAAAATAATGGCGGGTCGGTAGCCTTGACTTTTATGATGTGACATACACGTCTGACCTATTGGCAGTCCATTGTGACCTTTGTGAACTCTAGAGGTTAACAAAACTAACTCAAGGAATACGAACAGGAGGAATGGACTAGTTAGTTGTTCGCCATGCAGTATTCTTGTTAAAGAATAAAATTGTGTTGCTTATAGTTATCTTTGTTGAATACAGCACCTGGGGAAATCGGTTCCAAGTGAGGATGACTACGGAGAGATGATTTGTGGCAACTGTATGACCACATGTGACTTTTTGTGGCCGTATGTTGTGCATTCAGTTGGTAAGGCAAACGTAACACCAAATTGTCATATCAAGCTTGATGTGTCCTGTTGCTCTGAAATTTATAATTTGGATAATTTTTGAAACTTTTTCAGTGGTTAAAGTAGAAAAAGAGGAAAAGAGTAATACAACTGAAGTTGATGTGATCAAAGAGGACAACACTTGTACAGAAACGACGAAAGCTGGAGTGAAGCGAAAGCATTCGTCTGGAAGTCCTGAAACGAACGGTCACACTGGATCAACTGAATCCAGCCCTGGCAGTAAAAAGGTAAATGTGGAAGTTAAGCCTTGTATTGTGTTGGCCTCTGGGATAAAGTTAGGTTCTCAAGCGCTTAGCTGACGCTAAGCTGTACGCCTTTTTATTTAACCCCTTCGTGACCAGGTACGAACATGCGTTTGTAGTAGCACTGGTAGCAAGTCGAACCAAGTACGAACTTGCTTACGTAGCAGTTTGCATTGGAATCAGTTTGTTTTCAGAGCCACTGGTTCTGCTTGAGTTGGGTTGCATTTGGATGTTCGTCTCGAAGGGGTTAACCTGCTTCATATATTACTAGTTTACAGAAAATTAATGGCGATTTTGAAGAACGATGCACACTGAAGACTTTAAAGTAATATTTGCTGTTATTAAGGCTGTGCCAGCTCTGGTACAGTTACTGGTGTGCGAGTAGAATAATTTTAATTCGAGCCAAACCGAGATTGCAACAGAAGAGGTCGAATATCGAGCGAGTTTGAGTATTTGGTCAACACTCTTATTTTGCAATCATCTTTTTTATTTGTTATTGTAATAACAACCAAGATGCTTCTTAGCGGATTGCGTGGGTCAACGCCTATGACTGTATTTCTAGTTTTTAGGACATAACTTTAAAATGGTTTAAGCTAGTGTTCCGAAAAGCTTTCGTCGAGTCGATGAATTTGGTATACAGTATGTGAACATCCATATCTGTAAAAAAATTGGTGAAGTTATCTCATTTTCAACGGTTTAGAGTTTTCCGAGTATGGATGGAAACAACGAGCCGAGTATAAGTTCTGTACTCCACTCGGCTCGAATTTTTTGACTATCTCACATCCCTAGATACAACAGTACCGATGAAAAGTACCGGATTGGCATTTTTTCTAAATTTGTTGTTTTCAGAGTACAGGCATAATATTGTGGCATATAGTTCGTAGTGCTCTTAAAATTTAAGCAACAAAGAGCATCAATTCCTTAGGATTTTTTTTAGGAATCTGACAAAAAAAAATTAGAGAATTTTAGTTTTTTACATTGGAAGTAAACCTAGCAAAGGTAAGCAATGGTACCTTTGTGTACCATATAAATGCCAACTGCGCCGACTTAGCATAATCACGGCTTCACTAAACCAGGGCTCGAAATGAGCGGTATCGCATCGCAATTTGCACCACAAATTTAAACTTTAGCGATGCAAAATTAAATAATGTATCGCAGTTTAGCGACGCAACTGTATTAAAGGAGACGACATAATAGCCTAATCATGATCGTGGTGGCTGACACGGAGATGCTAATCCCTCCTAATTTATAGGCAGGCTAAACATCGCACATGCATTCTGGAAAATCATTGGTCCTACCATCACCTTCGGTATTTAGTTGGTGGCGCTTTAGTTTCAGACACAGGTCAAAATAGTATTAATGTGCATTGGATGCCATGTCTTGACCAAGCATCCGTGTGTGTAGCAAAGTAAATGTGAAACAAAAATGGCTATTGTTTCAAATAAAGTTAACTTTTTGTATTGTTTTTTTACTAAATAAATTATTCTTTAAAAGTTGCTAATCATTTTTTCGTGATTGCTATGCAAATTTCTATTTTGTATCGCATTTCTGCTATGCAATTTTTCTAAGACAATTCGAGCCCTGTAAACTACCTTCCAGGAGAAAAATGGCATATGGAATTAGATCACCCTGTATGGCTGCTAATAGCTCCGATTCGCTATTTTTTCACCTGCTACCACTGGCAGTAAGCCAAGAAAGTAAAGATTTTACTTGAAAATTTTGTAAGAGGCAGTATGGCAACTAAAAAAAACTTTTTTAACGCCAATGGAAATTTGCCACATAAAAAGAAAAATTATGCTTCCTTATTGTTCAAATCACAATTGCACAAAAACGCTGTTACCAAAAACTTGCCAATCGCATCGCATGGTGGTTTTCGTAGCATCCGTATTGTATACCACCGACAACTGCTTAATGCTTATGGGTCATTATTAAGGCTGTGCCGGTGTCACTTTTCCCAATACCGGTTTGATACCAGTGCCCGTTTACCCTGTTCTGGTCCCAGTACCGGTACTTTTTGGTCCTGTGCTGGTGCCGGTGCCAGTACCGGTGCCAAGCCGATTGCAATACCGACATCAAACAATAACTTAATAAACAATACAGAAAGTGTTGACAGGTCAATAATTTAATGGTGTAACAAATGTAACACTTTACAAAGGAATTGGTTGCTGAACACTTATAGATCAAGGAGTTCATGTAATTTTTTTTCAGTGTTGACTGTAAACACTTTATGCTTATAAGCCTATCCTTTACTGACTTAGTTGTGTGCTGAATAATTTAAAAATATCGTATTAAGAAACTTATAAGCCAAACACAAAATATTGTAGACCTAAGCTACTAAAACTCTTTTAGGCTAAATAACAGAGAATGCAAAACAGCAGCCGATGTCCGAACCACCATGGGAAACGAATCGAAACCGAGAGCGAAACATGACACCATGATGTTGAGTCAGTGCAGACGCATCATTTCATTTCCGGTTATTGTCAGAAGAATTTCACTTCGATATTAAATTTTAATAATTTTTACTTTTAATTAAACCATTAACTTGGCCAAAATTTTTTTTTTTATCAATTAAGAAAACGACCTTCCGACATGTTGAATAAGAATAAACATATTTTGCCCCTTGACTTTCGCGAGGTCTAGAAGTGCGGGCCTGCTGTGTGCCTTAGGGTTGGCATTGAGAAAATGGATGCCTGCGTTTTATCAAGAGCTAGTCCGTTAGTCCTAATAATTCAGGGAGGCATTTTTAGCAATACATGCAGTTAATTTTGATCGCAAATCCAACTTAAACCTTAACAGATTATTTTCTTAAAAGTTGCTTAATTGTTAGTAGCGTTGGGAACAGTATGCCATATTATTAATGTACGGAACTGCTGATGCCGGTACTTTTTCAGCTACTTGTTAACCCGATGCCAGTCCGATACCGGTACCAGTGTTAACCTGCAGCCGGTCCCGGTACCAAAATTGGTACCTGCACAGCCTTAGTCATTATAGAGTTTAGTAGGCATGACCTGTCTACGGTAACTTGTTTACCCAATTGCGTATGTTGGTTAGACTAAATTTTTGAAACTATAAATGGTAAGATTTCCACCGTTTGTCTGGAAAAGATTCCAAGAAACTAAAAACGTCCCACCACCAATTAAGAGACAGCCCTAAAATTGGTAGGTAGGAATTTTTTTTCCAGTTCTTTATTTTAGGCATGCACCCGTGTGGTTATAACCCTTTTTTTTGGTAAGGCATTGTTCTACCTCATGTGTTGGCTTAAAATTTATCAAAAGATTTAAGCTTTTATGGTTTCTGCATTTTTTTGCTGTGCAGTTTTCTGGTTCATATTTTTGGTTTAAAATTAACGAAAAGAGTTAAACTCCTATGGTATCTGCACGTCCCCAGAGCTGCGCCGGAGGTACAAATGGTGATTTTTTAAAATTAAAAGTTGTGTCCTGGAATAACTGAACCACTCTTACTTCCATGAGTTTTTCTTTATTGTTTGGTGGAAAATCCGTAGTGCAGCACTAGCCCGAGCAGTAAACAATACAGTAATACGCTGGTTTGAAGTAGCATGGACTTAACGTTTTTTGTTTGGTTTGTTAGGAAACTCGGTTAGATCAAAGTAAACCTGAGTGCGATCCGCTGTGCAAATATTCAGAGCTGAGGCAAAGCACCATTACACCAGTGACGTGGGCAACATTTTGGCCAGACAGCTGGCGTGAGAAGCTGTGCGTATGTGATAAATGCAAGGTAAGACTGCTCTTGATATCAACTAAAAGTGAATTGAAATTATTTCTCCACTTATCGTTATTCGTGTGAAGTGAAGTGAAGTTTATTCCTCCAAGTGGTTGAAACACACTACATACAACATAAGTCATAAAAGTGTAATACAGTAGAACCTCATTAGAACGAACTCTGTTAAAATGAGACCCTTTTTAATTCGACGTGTCACACGTCGAATTAATGTGGTTGTGGCCAAAAAACGTGGGTACCCGATTTACGTCAGCGACATCTCCTCAAAAACCAGACACATTTGTTCAATTCTGATCCGACAAAATTCAAGTATGCGGGTTGGTGACTTGCAGTGCGCTAGTACACAAGGTATTATACTGTAGTTAATTTAGTTAGGGCGGTTTTAGTTCGCTAACCTCTAAAAAGGTCTCTGAGCGAAAAACCGTCGTCAAATAGTACACGATCAGTGGCTGACGTCAGCGCTTTCTCAGCGTAAAGGTGTGCACGCAACGCCGATCATACGAAAAATTCCGGCGTGTAACTGCCCTTTTCGGCAAGTCAGCTCTTCACCATTGCGGTCGGTTAGAGGCTATCGTGTACGTCCAGATGGCTTCCCTCTTATGGCGCAGAACAACACAAAGTGAGTCATCACTACCTTTGCGGTGATCTGGATGGTACACCGAATTTCTATGATTGAATCTGGATGGTACAATGAATGCGATGCACGTATAAGACTTTTGCTGTTAATTACTGTGCCATCCTCGCTGCTTTTCGGGTGCGATATATTACAGTATTTTATTACGCGTATTTGTGGTGTTGTTTCCTATTGAACGATTGAGCAAAGCGAATTAAGGACGGGAAAGCCAAAGGCTCACAAGAAATAACTAAATACAGATGCAAACCTATTTACGTTGCCTTTTGGACTTATATGTCAGACTGCCTGAGCGGGGAATCGAACCCAGCACCTTTGAAATCAAAGGCCGAGGTTCTACTGCTGAGCCAGACTGACACGGCCTGACTGAGCCGGACTGACTTGGCGAATGATGTCCTGTTTTCACAGTGTCGGACTGGCCAGAGGGAGGGAAGGGCGGTATATTCCTAATGGCCTCTGACTTTCAGATTTTTTTTAAATCTGTAACAGGAAGACTCACGTAAGTTTTATTGGTTCGACATTAGTTTTAACCACAGATTTAAAATTACAAATAATAACGATAACGATAATTATAAAACGCTAGTAAAACAAGTACTTTGTATTGAGTAGCCTAACAAAAATTGGCCACATGAAATTGCAGTGTTATATTCAATGTGGACTTTGTCACAATTTTCGTGTGAATATTTTAACTTTTGTTAATACACCTAAAAGGTGTAAATAAATTTAAAGTAGTCAACCTCACATACCCTCAACGCAATATGATTTCTCCTACTCCCCCCCCCCCCCTCCTC
>JAHWFP010087670.1:0-31189 GCA_023313725.1 Lithobius niger | reverse complement strand
CCCACCCCCCCCCCCCCCCCTCCTCCACCAAATTACCTGCTGAAGTTATGATTTATGAAACATGTTGTTTGAAGATTTAAAAAAAAATCAAGAACAACGGGTACGGGAAACTGTAAAACAACGAAGCTTTCAGTTTGTTTTTCTTTGTAAGAAAACCAATATCAGCGTCCGATGAAAACTTATCTGGTCAGTGCTTGCATCGTCGCACACAAGATTCTGGCTCATTTGCCATATCATAGTAGCAAACGTTACGTTAATGTAATGTGCAATATAGTAGATATTCTTCAGTACACCATGCATTTAAAATTTTTAGTAGTGTCCTGTTGGTATGTCTGCCGTTCCAATTTCATACGTCAATTACAGATATTTTTTTATTATACCGTACGACACATCGAATTACTAATGCAGTGTTAGTGCTTCTTGTTATAAAGATCAACTTGTAAGTGTTCGTTTGGCTGTAGTGTAGTTCAAACGTGTACTAAAAAATCCAAGAACGAACCAAAAAACATTTACAACAAACCAGTTTTGTTGGTTGGATTCCTAAAACATATTCAACTGTAAACAACAGCCATCAGAAAAACGAAGCAAACGTACACGGAACTTTCAAAAACAAAGGTATAACACTTCGTTGGCGAATTTTGGATAGTCCAATACTGCTGGGGATCGAATTCGTAGCCAACTATCTTCAGGCAACGCACACCGTTTTTTCTTGTCTACTTCTGTGGAATTTGAATTCTGCGATTGTTGGACGTGGCCTCCAATATTTGTAGGGCCAGTCTTGCTGTTTCTCATCGCCATATCGCGGCCTCCAATATTAGTTAGGTTGGTTCTCCATCCCCTTCTTTGTTCGTTTCTCAGCTCATTTCGGAGCCGGAACTGGATAGCTGGGTTGGATGGGCCCTACGAATATTGGAGACCAAGCCCAACAAACGCCGTATTTGAATTCCACAGGAAAGTAGACAAGAAAAAACGGTGTGCGTTACCTGAAGAAGATAGTTGGGCCACGAAAAAAAGAAATTGTCAGTTCTCATGCCCTGCCTGGTGACTTTTTTTTTTTAGTTAAATAAAAAAAGTGACCCGCAAAAAGTTACTTCTGATAATTTTTGATAGAGGTGAGCTTTTCTTGCACATAACGTTGTCCACTAATCATCCGGTTTAGTTGTAGTTTGAAAAGTTTTGAAATTTAGTACCACAATCTAAACAGAAAGAACCAATTTAAGATACTAGGTTACTTAGTTTCCACCTGAAATAAAACAAACAAAAAAAAAGCCTGGTCACCGGGTGACTTTTTTGGCTTGTAAAAAATGCCCGAAAGAGAACCGAAACATTTTTTTTTCCTCGGCCTTGGCTGTGAATTCCATCCCCAGCAGTACTGGACTATCGAAAATTCGCCAAGGTAGTGTTATACCTTTGTTTTTTAAATTTTCGCGTGTGTTTGTTTAGTTTTTCCGATGGTTACTACATTTCAAAGTAAGAATCTGAACGTCTTTGAATTTACATTAGTAGGCTAGGAAACTCCAAAGGTAGGCAGTGGGGTCAATTCTTATAAGCTTTACCTGGGTTCGTACACGGCCTTAAATTCCTTTTAGTCTTAAATCTGAAAATTGAAAATTCGAGGCTTGAAAAACCATGAAAATTGGAATTTTTGTTGTCGGTGCCTTAAATTTGCGTGAATTTTGTGAGTATACATTGTCTTTAATAAGGTTAATGCCATAACAAGGCAAGGCCCAAGGATTGGTCTGGAGACAGAAAGAGAGAGGTGCCATGCAGTGCAAGCAATTTTTGCCAGAAAGGCCAGCTAAGCAAGTGCTGTTTCACTAGCTGTCAGTTGCTGTATTCCTCCTTGTCCATTGAGGGGAGAGTAGATATAATGTTTATCATTCTTTACGTTGATTAGCTTCCTACTACAAACTAAGAGCACGATGGTGCCAACAATGACATCTAGGAAAATACTGAAATTTAAAAGGTAATTTTGAGTGTACTGTGCAAAAAGCCTTGAAATTGGTTGTAAAGTAGTCTTGAAAAGCCTTGAAATTGGTTTCGATAGTTACGTACGAACACTGGCTTACCGATGGGGTGACCTCCTTTTTAAACGAACTTCGGCTGTGTTTCCTAGCAGTTGGTTCTATCAGGTTCCATTGTACAAGCTTACAAATTAAACCACTGGAACGAAGGACCCCTTGCGCTCCTATTTCCGCAATACTTCATCTGACCTTCGGATGTTGTTGTTGCCTCCTGAGAACCAGTTAATTAATTATTAGCGGCCTTATAAAATGTTCATGGTTTGCCAAATTGAACTTCTGCTGATGAGTTTGGTGTAGCCTTTTTTTTTTTGTATAAAAGAGAAATTGTGGCAAACTTTGAATCCACTACAGTTACACTTTTATTTTGGTTTTCCCCTTTATATGCAGCTGATGTACTCTGAGAAGGGAAAGAGTTTCCTAATAGAACTTCAAGATACAGTACATGCTTACGAAGAGCAGGGAAAAGCTAAACAGTCTGGCCAGTCTCAGTACGATCAGGGCATGCAAGCTTTATCTTCTTTGGATCGCATTCGCCAAGTTGAAGCCATTCATGGTAAGTGAAGTATTTTTTCTGTTACTCTTTTTTTTTTAATAATGAATTTTCATATTTTGAAATCAGATATTGGACAGATTAAGTCCTACGGACTGTGTACTTAAGCAATTATATTGCATTTTATGGAATAAGCCCTCACTCTATTCTTGTTTTCTAATGTTTTTTATGATATCTGTCTAATATTTTCCAAGGCTGCCCCAATACCAATTTTTTACTGATCTGATCAGAAACCTCCTTAAGTACCGGTAGTCTGATACTGATACATTAAATTCACAATTACTGTAAATAAAATTTAAGTAGACCATGGCAAAAAAAAATTCGGGCCATGTTGCAAATTGAAGCAGCAGGATAACCACACATTTTTTGTTCTTTTTTTTATTTTATTTGGTTGACCATATTTCATTGACCTAGCTCAAAGGTGAAAGAGTATGCAGTCAGCCTAAAAAAGTAAAATATTCTGTTAATGTTATTTATGTCATCTACTAAATACACATAAATCGCTGGAAATAGCATTAAGGAAAATTGGACATTAGCCAATAGCGAAAATCATACACAAGAAATAACGTAGTTCAGTGAGTTATCTTTATGCCGGTGGAGGATGTGGCCATAGCGATTAAGGCGCTATGCAAGTGATCTGGGCGCAAACTGGGTCGCCGGTTCGGATCCGGGTCATGCCACTCCGACGAAACGTAAGTGCATAAAGGTGGCTTACTGAACTACGTTATTTCTTGTGTATGATTTTCGCTATTGGCTAATTTCCAATTTTCCTTAATTTATGTCATCTTGAATTAAATATATTATATTTTTTGCCAAATGACTTCTTAGTGGTTTGAGCTAGAGGTTTGAAATTTGCACCACTGAAAAGCTCCTTTCGAGCCATTGAAAATGGTATACTGGAATGTGAAAAACGGTCAAAATTTGGTGAAAATATGATTTTTAGCGGTTGGGCAAGACTCGGAACAAATTTTCATGTGCGATAATTTAAGGCACCCGCACACGCCTGTAAACCAAACAATTAACTTTGCATGGCCTTATATTTCAAATCTGCAGTACTTTTTTGTGACACATTGCAAATCCTAGTTTGTAGTAGACTACACTAGATGACATAAGCAAAACAAGCACAGAACTAAACTTAAAATATCGGCTGAACATTGTAAATAGGCAACAATTGTAACACAGTAGGACTTATACAAGCTGGTTACTGACTCAGTAACACAAATAAAAGATTTTGTTCCTTGCGGCCTGACATTTTTTGAAAAGTTTTTCGAAAAGTTGTACCGAAAGATCAACCTTTAGTATTCGTTGGGGTGCAGTTATTAAAAAAAATGTTGGTTCCCTTTTGCTTCGATTATTCTTTCTGAGAGTTGGTTGAATAAACGATAGATTTTGTTTTAGTATATAAGTAAAGTTGGGCTGTGTAATTTTGAAACGTTTTGAACAATTTAAAATTTTTATTTTTAATGCTAAGCAAAAAAAAAAAAATTAACTAAATGTATTCCTTCCCCTCCAAAAGAAAATCTATTTAATTAATATTATCGGGGCCGTTCTACATGGAAAACTGGTAAAATCTAGGGAATATATCAAGTTGGGAAAATTCAGGGAAAAATTTTTACCGAAAATCAGGGAATTTGAACATTGTCCGAAAAATGTTTCACCTATTAGGTAATTCGGATTTAATTTTTTTACTTCTAAAACTTCACTTTATTTCAGTTAAAACTTCTTTTCCTTTTTTGTTTCATTTCTGATAAAGCGAAAACTTCTTAGGCTAAGTAATGTGGGTCGTTACATGTTACGTGAGTTTTTAGTTTTGTTCACATTGTGGCCTTTTCCTCCTCTTAACCAATACCAGTTAGGCCAGTGCAATTTTTGTTTTAGCAAAGCAATGTGATATAGTTATTGCAATTTGAGTGCAATTAAAAAAGAAAATTTTTAGTCCTGTACTGCTCAAAACAAATCGGTGAAAAGTGTTAGTATTGATCTGGTAAACCCGGAAAAAGCCGGGAATTTCATCATGGGCTTCTGAACTCCACCCTGGTTATGTATAAATTCAATTATAACAATAAGCTAAAATGTAAAAAAAAAAAAATGGCCGTAATATTAAAATGTAGCCTATGTGTAGAAAGATACATGGTTGGTATAAATTAATCGTCTGCTGGTTCATGGTTGGTTACCCATTCGATTTTGCTACTTTTTCCTATTTCTGCTTCTGGCTTAAAGTCTGTTGGACCAAAGCCTCCTAAAGTGAAGGCCATTACCAGCTTTACCTTTCACAATGCCATCGTATTTACTTCGATACAATGCTCTGCAAAAAGGAAACTCAATTGGCGATGTGGCAACTTTGCTAAGTGGTGCCATCGGGTCACAGACGATGTTAGTTTGCAAATTTATTCGTCGATGGTTTTTGCCACATGAATGATTTTAGGAGCCTGGTTTAGTATTTTTGAGATGGCCTTTAGTTTAGAAGTCTTTGGCCTGGTTGAAGATGTACCAGCAGGGTTTACTATTACTTCAGTAAAAAATGGAACCTGGGAGCAGGCCGACAGTTTCTCAAGATAAAATGAACTTGAAAGGTACTCAACAGCTATCAAATAAGTGAATATGGGAATCTCTGTTACAGAAATAAAAAGTTGAACGGTGAAAAATCGCCATTGTTCGTTAAGTCTAACTCTCGTGTGTAACGTTAAAACGGCACTTCAGAGCGATAAGCGAGTTTAAAGTCCTGGCTGGTATGAATTTAACCCACAAGTTTTTGTTGCTATAAATTTTCATTTCTTCATTTCAGTATGATAATGAGCTTAAATTGGAAATATGAGATTGATTGTTACGGTTATTAAGAAACCGACTAACTTCGCTTTGCTCTGCCAGATAACTGAGATCGAAATCAAAATGTTGGTTGACCCACATCCTTAAATAAAAATTAGCAAGTTATAGTCAAGTGATTTACGGTTAAAAAAAAAAGAAACAAAAGTTTCTAGTTGCCCTTCGGAAACATAGATTACCTGTGCTTTTTGCATTCCTTTCCTGAGGAGAGAAACATCCTTCGGGGAAGAATGCAAAAAAAAAACAGGTAATGTTTGTTTCCTCCAGGCAATAGAAACAATTTTCAGCGGACCAGACAGGAGGGCCGGCAAAATGATGTTTCTACTTGCCCTTCGGAAACATAGCTTACCTGTGTTTTGTTTGCATTCTTCCCCGAAGGATGCTTCTCTCCTCAGGAAAGGAATGAAAAAAAAAAATAGGTAATGTATATTTCCTCGAGGCAATAGAAACGATTTTCAGCCGGCCGGGCAGAGGGCTGGCAAAATACCGTTTTTGGCTCATCGATTAATGAACGCATAAAATAAGAGACAGCTTCGCCCTA
This sequence comes from Lithobius niger, assembly GCA_023313725.1. Classification (NCBI taxonomy): domain Eukaryota; kingdom Metazoa; phylum Arthropoda; class Chilopoda; order Lithobiomorpha; family Lithobiidae; genus Lithobius; species Lithobius niger. The sequence goes on along the minus strand of JAHWFP010087670.1, from coordinate 25,251 downwards.
ATGGTAAACCGAGTGTGATTAAACGAAGTCAAGTCAGCTTTAAATTCATTTAATTAATATTTATTATTATTAGAAAAATTGCCTGTCGCAGTCAACGTTCAGGCAACTCCGACCAACCCTCTCGAATGTTGATCCAGTAGCAGTCGCCACTTGGCCAGTAGACCTTAGAAAGTATTCGCCATATCACAATTTGTACTCGCCACCTACCAAATACTTCTTTGTACGATGCAGAGTTTCTCTAATTTATGCATTTACGAAATTGTGCAATTTTCTTCAACCCCAGTATTAATTAATGGAAAAGCTGTTACATAGCCATTATAAAACTGAGCATAACGACGCGAACCGTTCATCTCTAACTTATGCGGTTCCCGAGATATCCCTCGTTGAGGAGCATTCTCTATTGCTAGTTTTGGCGAATAGGGCTAAATTTCAGTTCGCCAACTTTTGATTTCCATTCGCCAAATGGCCAGTGGCGACCAACATTGGAGAGGGTTGATTCCGACCGAAAACTGGGAAGCGGTAACGGGCGAAACAGCACCCTTGGCGAAGCCGGGTACAACTTCAAGTAAAGCAATAAAAAAAATAATAATGTTTAGGGACTCGAAATGAACTTGCAGCATACAAGAGGCAACTTACGGTTGATAGAGTTGACAGTCAATGGTGCACGATTTCCGCTCGGCCAAGAATGCTTTTGACCGTTTACGCATTCTCCCTGTTTCATAAAGTAACGCAGATTCCGATCCGATACTGATAGATGTAGCCCTGATATTTTAGTATTTCAGTACTTTCATTTCATATTCCCTGTTTCATAAAGTAAGGCATAGATTCCGAACATTAGAAATAAAGAAATGGCATCTTTCTTACTAATTTGGTGTATTCTGTAAGTTGGAAACGGCATCTGAAAGTAGACGCTGATTCTGATCCAATACTGATAGATGCAGCCCGGATATTTTAATATTTCAGGATTTTTATCTTTCCGTTAGGGTGAAATATGAAACTGGCTTGTGTACTCTCAAGCGCTTTGTGTATTATTAGGTTTCAGGTAATCGCGTTGCTGCTTGGTTGCTTACTGGAATGTCAATTTAACAATTTCTTTTGTTTTGTTTTAGAGTACAACAGCATGAAAACTGAGTTAAAGGATTTTTTGAAGTCTTTTGCTGAGAAAAAGAAGGTAGGTCTATACATCCAATAATACCACGTAACCCAAAAAAAAAACGTCATTAGACAAGTGTGTTGGCTGACTAGTGATCACATTTTGTTTTATTGGGCCTTATGTCATCAGAAGCAAACTACTTGTGTAGATGAACCAGCTCAATTTTGAACCTTATTAGATATTTTTGAAGGAGAAAGGGTGGGTTAAACCAGAGCATTTCATTTGGGAAACATTAAATCATCGTAAGGGACCGAGATAATTTCCAGAGTAGGTTAGAATAGATCCGATAGCCGACGTTCACAGGTATTGGTGCTGATTCATATATTTCTTTACTGTCTATTGGCCAGTAGGCCAAATTGAATTTAATGTTTAAAAAATTAATTTCTATGTGCCACGAAAATATCAATTACCTGATTTTAGCATCTCCTTCTGCCTTTGCTGTGCAATGTAGAGATAAAAGTTTTAGGGTTCGTCCGGCGTCATTACCCACTGCACGTGCAGCCTCCGCTGTATAAACTCATACAAAGGTCAGTTCTTCATCTTTCCTTCTCTACACCTCGACCGGTTTGGTCGTGCTCATTGTGCGCTCCTCTTTTGGATTCCTCGGACGAGGTCCTCTTCTTCTCCGGCTGTCGTCATCCCTGATGATCCACCATTGCCAGAATTTTTGGCACTTGCTGTGTCCGATACACGGTCGCCACAATTGGATTCCTTGTCGCCTACGGTCCCTATCCTGGAACCGTCCCATTCCAACCTTCCGGTCGCCACCGGTCCTACCGTCAACACTTCCACGACTTCTCCGATTTCTTGCTGGCCAGTCTGGCAAGACGACCTCGGATCTTCGGTCTCTTCAAGAAGACCTTTTCGGGCTAAGGAAGCGTACTCCCTCCTCAAGCTGCGGGTCAAATTCCATCATGCTAAACGCAAGCGACCAGTCCAGCCGGTCGATGAGCCCCTTGACTTATCTTCCCCGTCGTCTCGTAGGTCGACCACTTCCCACTCGGTCCCGATAGAAGCTAACAGCGAACCCCTCTCAAAGCAAAAGGTTCACGAACTCATTGACACTGCACTACGGTCCTTTAATCAAAAGCGACCGGCTCTCTGGTCGTCCCTGCTTTCAGCTGCTTTACGGACGACTGGGTAACATCTACAGCCAAGACGATTTTCTTGTCAACATCTGATATCGCCGTTCCCTCTCGACAACGGGACCCACTTCCTCTTTCTCCAAAACCTTGACCAGGTCGCCAACAGCCTTCGGTCAACTCTGATGTATCTGGCTTGGTCTATGACGACTGCGTGCTCCCATTTGCCAATCTCTCGACGCTTCTTCATGACACGATCACTTCGACCATCCGATCGACCTGGATCCTTCTGAAATTCCTGTACCGGACCTTCTGAAGGCAGTCGAAGACGTTATTCTGGACTGTTTTCTATACATACTGTCCCCTCAGGTGACCGAACCCTGCAAGAACCGTGGTCTTTCCAAAGGACTAGGCTTTGGTCTTTGCGACCAGCTTCCTCGACGGAACCCGGGCCTCCGTACGGGCGGTCTCATCTTGGGTGACGGTGTACTATTGGAACTTGACAAGGAACCGTGTCGAAAATAGCTACAGGGGAAAAGCTTAACTAGTTTTGGCTTGAAAAGTGATCTCTAACGCTAAAGATTCGTACTGTTTTAGGCATGTAAGAATTACGTCAATCAACGTTTAAGATAAACGATAATTTCCGTTGTATTTTTGATCTGGTAAATCTGCAGTTAATTCCACCACTTTTCCTATTTTTAAATTCAGTTTTACAATTCCAGTAGGGAAGAGATAGAAATTATACCAGCCAACCCGTATATTTTCTTACGACAAGCTTTCCCCAAGCCTAACCCTGACGTAAGCCTACATTCCCATTTCATTTATAGCCTATTAAAATTCCATTCAAAAATTACTTTTTACCAGCGGGTAATTTTAGCACCACTCAATAGATTCTACACAAAACACTTACGTTCACTAGCATGATGCATTAAACCTTGCTTGGAAGGATTTCATGGAGGAATAAAAATTCTGAACTTAACGGTCCCTAATCAACCGGACGCATCAGTCAAAACGAGAAACAAAAAATCTAAAAATGACTCAACCCCCCCTCTAGCTTGAAGGAAAATGCGTCTCCTCTTTCGCGATCGTACTGATAACGGGAGGTAACAACCGATCAGCAGGTAGTGGGATGAAATGCTAGGCATGGTGGGTTTGGGGGGGGGGGGGGGGGGGGGGAAGGCAAGTTTATTGGATAACCTTGTCTGGGAGTTAGGCGATTGTAAATGTGTGCCTGCTGTAGTGTCTATAATTCAAGGTCATTTCTCTGTCTGCCCTTCGCAAACCGACATCAGCAAAAAAAGATGGACCCAAAAAGAAAATGCGTAGTTTTAACCATAGCAAAAAAGCTGGAAATTGTAAAGAAGTTAAAGACCGGTGCTTCAATTCGAGTCCTTGCTGAAGAATACGGACTTGAAAAATCAACGGAAAATCAACTATTGGTGATTTAAAACGTGACGGTGAAAAACTAGAGAAGTTTGCTTTAAAATTTGATGCTGGAGTTAGTGCGAGTAGCCACCAAACAATGAAGCAAGCAGTAAATCTGAAACTCGACCAAGCCCCTCTACATTTGGTTTACACAATAACGAAGTGAAGGAGTGCGAATATCTGGACCTATGCTTCTTGTTAAAGCTCAAATGTTAAACGAAAAACTTGTGGCAACGAGAAGTTTAAAGCTAGCAGTGGATATTTGAACTCTTTTAAACAGCGACATGGGATATGTCGGCTCAGCATCGAGGGAAAAAAACTATCGGCCGACACTGAGCAAAGGGAGATTTTCGTGGAAAAACTAGGCGATTATTTGCAGAAAGAATGTTTAACTGCCGACCAATGTATAATTGTGATGAAACTGGACTCTACTGGAAGGTGCTTCCAACTAAAACCCTTGCCACTGCTAGTGAAGAATCGGCACCGGGAAGAAAACAAATGAAGCAGCGAGTCACGGTGTTAGCTTGTGCAAACGCTTCTGGAATGCACTGCCTCCCACTAACCGTTGTTGGCAAAAGTAAAAAACCACGTTGTTTCAACATACTAAATATGAAGGCCCTTCCTGTAGATTACCGAGATCAAAAAAATGCATGGGTGTATATAAATTTATTTTCGAAGCGGTTCCACGAACGCTACGTTCCGGCGGTAAAAAAAGAACAGGTGAAAACTAACCTAAACGTGCGCCGGTTTGTTGATGGATAACGCCCCTGCCATCCCGATGATCTGTGTGTCGACAATATCCGTTGCATGTTTTTGCCTCCAAACACAACGTCAACTTTGCAGCCCATGGACCAGGGTAGGGATCGACCGATACAGGTTTTATCCGATCCGATGCCGATAACTGTCATGCCGACCGATCCGATACCGATGTTTAGTATTTTTAACCAAGAAAAATTTATAAACTTAATAAGAACTAAAAAATACAATATTATCCTTGTTACTTCATATAATTGAAAATAAGTTATAATTATCATATTTTTACACTTTTATTGCAAGGAGTTACAAAATGTTATTGCTATTACACACAATGGATCTATGTGGGTAAAATTTCCCACTGCTTATCCCGTCCAGTTCCTTGTAACTTTGGCACCTTCTCATACCAGTACCACAAGTAAAAAAAATGAACATACCGGTATGGACCATATTTAAGTTAAATGCCAAAAAACTAGAAAAAAACAATTTATCAGCACTGTAGTACAATGAATTTAGCGCTGATTAAAATTCTTCATTGCAAACGATTTAAAACTTCTGATGTAAAGTATGACTATCCTACTTTTGTACTAACTGCATATGCACACTTGCATAAGCCGAAAATTGGAAATTATAAAACTAATCTTTACAGGGGCTGGTCACGCCTTTTAATTTCAAATCATCTGTCGAGAATTTCCAGGCTCTGCCCCTCAAACCCCCATCCCAAAAAAACAAAAATCCTACTAATTAAAATTATGGTCTAGCAAAAAATTAATTACGAACGAATGACAAATTAACGCTGGGCATAGGAAAAAAAAAATATTTGCTTACTTTACTTGTCCCCTCCCCAAACTCACGTCTAACTAAAATAGACCTCGGCTTAGGAAAACGCGATCTAGCCAACGCCCATCTAGCCAACTACCCAGCACGAAACAAAACTTGGACGTTTGCTTTACCAATCCAAGGCTTTACCATCCACTCTTGAATTTCTACGAATAAACCTTTTTGCTGTAATATCTTTAAGGCCATTAAAAAAAGGAAAGTTGGTTCTCAGGTCCTCCCGCACCGATTTTTTGACGGGGAAATAAAAAGAAACGACGTGGCAAAAATAGCAGTTACAGATAAAAAAAAATGGGCCTTAGTGTGAAATGAAAATACAAAATCTTGTTAAATAATCGTATGGACATGTGGTAAGCAAAATTACGACGCAGTGTTCTTTATTTTATCCAAAATAAAAAATAATTCCCCAAAATGTGTGGAAAATAGGACCGAAAAATAAATAAAAAATAAATTTTGCCCGCCCGCATGGATTTCATGAGAAAAATGCTCGAGAACCAACTTTCTTTTTCTAAGTGGCCTAATTGGTAATCCATATATTTCATTCAGATCCACTTGAAACTAGTTTTAAATAGCTCATAACTGTTCGGATAAACTGACTACGTCGAAGAAACCGGATGTTTATAAAATGCTCTTTAAAAGTTGACCCCAAAAGGTGCACTTACTACCAGTAACATGGAGCTTGAATAATTTTAACAGTAGTAAAAACTCAGGATTCGAGTAAATACTTGGATGTTGTTATACTATAATAGTAATAAATTATTTTTAAAAAGTAATAATTTTAAATTTGATGAGACGATTTTTTTAAATGGCCTAATCTGCATTACTTTTTCCCGGTTGCCCGCGCATCGAGCACCCTGCTGATACCAGCTAAAACAAAAGACAACACAATTCGTAGCAAATAATTGAAACGTTTCTCGTTACCGCATTTTTTATGGATTTGTATTTCTAAAAAAAATTACTCTTTTAACATAATATATTTTTAAAACCTTTTAAAATTCACAACCCGCTTATTCACTGTCCAGAATTACTGATTAGCAGCACGTTCTCTGTTGGCCCTTGTGACTGAGCTCCACAACAAAGAAATCTTGCAAGGATCGGAAGTTACGCTACTAACACTTCTACAATCATCGATTTCTTTAAATAACAAAAGGTAAACGAGATCGCAAATATAAGTTTATGTACATTTACGTTAAATATTTAATAAAAGTAAGTAAGATTCACAATGTTCAGAATTAACCAAATTTTGGCTGGTTTTGGCACGTGCTCCGGTAGGACCAGCTTGTGCTTGGTTCCCGTCGATCCCTAGACGACTTAACGCAATGCACCAGACATTAGTATTAGTATTTTCAAGAATTTCTAAATTCTTGGTATTGAGAGCTGACAAGCCTCGGCTTACAAAACTGAAACTCGCGTTTGGCAGTGAATTTGACATCCGTATCTGACACATAAACCGATCCGATTATCGGAGGAAAAGTATTGGCCGATGTCGATCCCTAGACCAGGGAGTGTTGGAATCCCTTAAACGACGATATCGCAAATTATTGCTGACCGAGCTGCTGTTCGGTGATAAAGAACGGTGACGGCGTTGTTAATTTTTGGAAAGGCCTAACGCTCAAGGACTGCGTTTATATGATAGCCGAAGCGTGGAATTTCTTGCCTCAAAAAACGATCCGACGTAGCTGGAGAAAGTTAGCACGATATTTAAACGAAGACAATGTAATCGCCGAACAGCAAAATGACGAAGACGAGTTGGTCGTTAATGATTTTCAACAGTTTTTGCAGTAATTTCAGGATGCGAAAACTGCGACGAAGAAAATATCACCGCGTGGTTGGAAAGTGACTCACACGATCCAGGCTTTCACTTGTTGAGCGATGATGAGATCGTGGCAGAAGTACTCGATCAACAGGAAACAATTCCGGTCAGCGATGATGAATCGCAAGACGAGTCGGACTATACGACAATAACAAACATTGATGCCGAAGTTCACTTGACAAAGGCTTTGTTGTGGTTGGAGCAACAATCGGAATCTACCACAACTGAAATAATGATGTTGAAACGACTACGTGACAAAGCTGCGAGGAAAAGGATTTCCAAACTGAAACAAACTAAACTTACCTTTATGCCTTTAGTTGTACCATCGTCACCATAGGCCTACCGCACCGTGTTGACATTTTTATTTCAGTTTACTGCATGGTGTTACTAGTTAAATTTCCTTCATTTAGTCAATTTTTAATGCTGTTATATATTTTAGTGAAGAATATACATTAACAAAGGTTAGTTTTCAGCTTTAATTTAAAAAAAAGTCTTTATTACCATATTAAAAAAAAAAGTCAATTTTTGCTGTTTTACAACTGCATTTGATTATCCGGACTTTTATTTCCGGACACCCCTTTCCCCCATATAAGCCGTATAATCGAGGTTTTACTGTAATTCGGTAATTGTGCATGTTGGGGGAAAATGATCTTCATTCGACGATTTTTGGTAGTCAACTGCCTATTTTAATTCGAACAAGCTTTTTAACAATCCAACATGATTTCAGCACACTCCATAACATTATTGTTGAACAGCTCATTCAATTTTACTAATTAAAAGTCCCAAAATGCCCACTAAGGAAATCTGCTAGAGCAAGAGTTGCACTTGCGACCGATGGCCTTGTGATGTGGATCCAAAGCAACTTGCTTTTGATTCGCAACAAACCGCCACCGCCTCATGCCGGGCGTGAATCCTTTTTCTTTCGCCCCTCCGGTGATGGAGCGGCCAACCCTTGTAACTTCGACACCGACGCTCAGTCGGAGTTCCTCACTGCAGACGTTAAAATAGACTTTGGTACCTCCTTGTATCTATCTTACTGGGTTTCGGTACCCTCTTCTGTTGTACGCGACAGCGACCGTCTTCGGCGTCTCGGTCTTCGAGCGGCCTCCCAAGCTGACGTCCTCAATGTGGCCTCCAATGCATTGTGCGAGAAGCTCTCCATGGATCACTCTCCAGACAAAACTACGGATCTGGCCTCCTGGTTTGCCAAGTATTCCGTAAGGCCTGCCTCGCCACCTTCCATTCCATGAACTGGCTCACGCGAGCGAGCACTCTTCAATTCTACACTCCTACATCGAGACGTGGTTCTCAATATGGCTCCTAATTTTCGCGATTTGACTAGACTTGTCCTCGGGAATCAACTGATTCATGAAACCAATACCCTGTTCAGAGGACTTATTCCAAAACTGGCTCCCCACCTGGACATCACACGGAAGCCAAAGACGTACGAGGTTAAAGGCTCCCAGCAACAATGACTGGCGAGACCCCCGGTCCCCAATGAACCCAAGGATGGCTGGGTTACGCCTCCACCTCGTCTGGGACCATGCCCGAGCTCTCCACCTCGCCGTGCCCGGTCGCCCTTTCCAAACAAGGGAGAGAGGCGCAGTCGCCTCTCTGCCCGTAACTCAACACCAGACTACCGCGGTCGCCATTTATTCCCAGGACCGCGTCAGCGGCCACAGTTCTCAGTTCTCACGTTGACAATTACCTCTTGCCGGAACCGGGGAGGAACGTGGTCCCGCTCTCTCCATCAAATCACTTCCGATATTTTTGTTCTGTGCATCCACCTGAGAACGACCTTACTGCCACTCCACATTCCGGGCAACCGCAATGCGATTGCGGACTCTCTGTCCCGCCGCTCTCCTCCAGGGGAGGAATGGTCCCTCAAAACATCCATTTGCACGTCTCTTTCAAATTTGGGGGCGACTCTATCTTGACCTCTTCGCCACGAGGCTCAATGCCAAACTTCCCCACTTTGTCAGCCTGGTCTTCGACGATCGAGCATGTGCAGTGGACCCCTTAACAATGGATTGGAGTCCCTATTCGATTACCTGTTCCCTCCGCCCAAACTACTCCCCTTGGTGCTACACAAGATCACCCAGTCTCCGCGCCTCTTCATCCGTATTGAACCTTACTGCCCGTCAGCCGCCTAGTTTCATCTCCTACTCAGCCGTCTGATTGACTCTCCTCGCTGCTTTCCAGCCATCCCGAACCTGCTGTCTCAGCAACGGGGGACCTTGCTCCACTGCAAACCCCGGACGACGCTCCAGCTACATGCGTGGCTACTATCGTCCGATTACTTAAAGCAACAGGCGTTCGTCCAGAACAGGCCTCTCGCATTTCATCTATGGCAGTCCGCTCGTCAACTAACAAGATCTATGACAGACATTGGTGACGATGGCTTCATTGGTGTATGCCGCGACAGGTCAATCCTGTCGATCCGTCTCTAACACAGCTTCTGCGCTTCCTGACTGGCCTCTTCCACGAGACTACTTGGTTCTACTATCCTTGTCTACCAGTCCGCCCTGAAACACGGTCTTCCGCACGGCCGAATGCTCTGCACTTTTAGCTGACCTTTGCATCTCCGCTCTTCTCAAGTCATTCGAAATCGAGCGACCGGTGGTTCGCCATCTTTTCCGAACTGGGGCTTGTCTGTAGTCCTCACTTCCTTACTATCGGCGACTTACAACCCCTGTCTTCCTGTCACCTCAGCCACTTGACCATAACGATTACTCTGCGGTCACCCTGACCCCTCAAGCATCATTCCGTGCTAAGACTCATCCAGCAACCGAACCAACCCCATCTGTATTCCTGCCTTATCTCCTGTCGTGGGCAACGAACCTGAGAAAGTGCTCTGTCTGGTTCGTGCCATTCGTTATTACTTAAAGAGATCCAAGCCTCTGCGATGCGGTCGCTCTTAACTTTTTCTTTCTTTCACTTTAACGACCGGCGAGACGTCTGCACACATGGCCGCCACCTGAATAAAGACTCGTCCTAGACGCGTACAAGGCTCTCGACATAGATTGTGCCGACCAAGGCATTCGAGTTGCCGCCCATGAACTTCGGCAAAAAAATGCTGATCGGTATAGCATTCGAATAATAATATCAGGCTACCGTGCTCGCCGTTAAAACGTTAAGTGTGGGTTATTACTTATTAATCGTGTTTTTACGCCACTTCGATAAAGCCATAGAAAGTTTGCTTGAAATGATCTTTTTTTTATCATTATTGCGGGAAAAAAAATCAGCTGGTGCTCCGGCTTTAACCATGCATACTCAAAACTTTATTGCAGTTAACTATAGTTTGCAATGCAAATGCCGGCAAACGGCGGCTACTTACTGACATTGTCACGTTGCAACATAAAAATCATAAAGGAACCCAAGGATGTTTACTAAACTTTGGCGAAAATACATTCGCCTTCATCAGAGTGAGCACAGTCGCGAAAAAATGATATCACGAATGCACACACAAGTTTAAGAATCACGTTGTGATGGAGAACCATTGAGCATTATAGCTCTGCTCACTGAACAGATCTATACAGCTCAGTGGTTCTCCAACACAACATGAGACTTAAAATTCTGTTGACGTTTGTAATGTGGTCTTATTTTCCTCGACTGTGACCATTCTGGTGAAGGTGAACTTTTTTTCACCAAAATTTAGTGTACATCCTTGTGTTCCTTTGTGGATTTTGTGTTGCAACAAGACAAATTATAGTTTGGATGCCCATGGTAATGCAGCCACACTAAATACCGTAAATCGCGTAGTAAACGCCCATGGGCTTATGCAGTTAATTTGGCTAAAATCAGGGGTAGGCGTTAAAAAGATCATCCACAAAATTTGTAAACAAAATAATGGCTCCGAGTCTCGTTCGTTATCGGAATCAACCAGACAAATCGACCCACCATGGTAAAACTAACTCCTTTATCACATTTTTAACATCTGCACGAGTTTGCATGAAACCTCCACAATATGTAGTTTATAAATCCTTTAATATTAAATTTAAAAAATAGTAAATACATTTCGTTATGTTTTAAGCAAACCTAGCCAAATAAACCAGAATATAGATCGTTCTCCAGTTTCATATAGGCCTAATTTGAAGCACTTTACCTTTGGAACAATCACCACAGCCAGGAGTTATTTTTTTTAATCGCACCTTATATCATTAGCAGTCACAAGTGTTTGTGATGCAGTTTACATCAGTTTAATTAAATTCAAACGGGCTTAAATGCAATAAATTCGCATTGTAGTAGTTAGTCTCTTCAGGTCACTCACAAAGCAATGCAGCGTTGTACTCAAGGCTAGCAGTAGCTTCACAAGCGGTTATCTGGAAGGTGCATCTTTGCCAGTAAAACTACATGTGTCCTTTAGTACTACCAAGTCAAGTTTAAATATTATTATTACGATATTATTAAATAATAAAGTTTGTTACCACAAATTTTGCAATTTTGCAAAATGAAAATTATAACGTAGAATTTTAAAAAATCCTAAATTTTCAATTACATTTGCCTGGATCTAGTCCGCTAGTGCAATCTTGCCGATATCCATGGTGAAGCAATAATATTATATCTTTCTGAGTTCTCTGCAGTAAATCAATAAATTGATTTTGAGAATATCTAATTTCATTAATTTTACATTATTAATTTATTTTGTTCCCATTTAATAACACAAAATATTGGTATTTATTTTAAACTTGAGCTGAGGGATATATGACGAAGCAATTATTTGCTGCTGAACTATGATTGATGACCTTGTTTTGAGAGCGCCATCCTAATCCATTCAGCTGTGCATCGTTTGTGTCCTGGGCCTAGATAACTTTTAAGTTAAGAGATTAGAAAACTACTGAATTCAAGGACAGTAATGTTGAGAAGAAATAAACCTTTTGGATTACACGGGTTATGTTAGAGACTGGGAAAATAACGTTATCCATGTTATTTACCCAATCCCAAGTTACTGTTCAAGGTACTTAGTTTGGATTATGTAGGTTAGGACACAGTGGTTGCCTAGTCACTGGTCTACCACTAATTATTGTTAAAAGCATTACCATGATAAAAAAAAAATTGTGTAGTTATGTGATAAACAACTTATTAGGTTAGTTAATTTTGAAGCAGAAAAACAAAGATTGAAGGGGTGGGCTTTAGCTCCGTTATTTCATGATTTTGACGTTAAAGCATTTTAGGGGGGTGGGCTTTAGCTCCAACTGGGCGTTTAATACACAATTTACGGTAGTTGCATTGAATTTGTTTGATAACCTCATCATTAAAAGATGCAGTCTGCTTGCTTGCTTTCCTGGTTGTCCATTTACTCCTCTAGAAGACTACAAATATGAAAAATGTGTCATAAGAAAGCAAATAATTAATACTGACGTTAACCCTTTTAGGCCTGACGCCATATTTGAAAGTTCGCTCAAGAAAGCCTTTGGCGACAACATGGCTGCCATGAACAAGTTGCATGCCTCATGAAAATAAATTGTAATTAATAAAACAAAACTAAGCGTTCTAGGAGTAAAAAAATATGCAGACGTAGTAATTATATTGTAAATTATTGAGCAGAAATATAATTTGGACCATGATCCTACGTTTTCGTTATTAAAAAAATCCCAAAGTCCGACTGCTTAATAAAAGCCCCAACGAAAATTTAAATTTGCAGTACTCGGAATGATAATATCCACTGGATATTCGTCTGTAATGCCTGGTATTAATTCCGAAATCATTATTTTGTGTGTTATTACCGTAAAAGTAATTTAAAGTTGCTTTATTTCCTCACTATTCACCATTGTTGAAGGCACACTCTCAATTCTTCGTAGGCCGCCGTCGTGATCGGCTGCCCGCAAGCAATGTGCACCTGCTAGCGCCAATGGATGTGACCTTGGCTCGGTTTGCTTAACATCACTAGTGAACGGCTCCATTCACGATGAAGGGTCATGTGCCTCGAACGAACCAATCAGTGCTCGCTATGCCGAAGAATTTGAACAACGGCTGTTGAAACTGCACATTCGATGAATAAAGAATTGACGTAGGAGTTGATGACGTCATTTTTCGTGGGCAAGGAAACCGGGGTTTTCCCCCTCTCGAACGTGACCAAGATGACTGCATTTTGTTTGTGCATTTTGTACTGGAGGTGTGATTGTTGAACCATGGGCTATTTTCAGCAAACATAAGCAATTTCATGTCAATTTTGGTGACAATGCCAACAAAATCGTCTATTGAGGTAATAAAAAGGATAATAATAAGAATTAAATTAACTGAAAATATACTTTCCAAAATATCTAATTCATTGGAATTAAACATTCCGATGTACGCACTTGGACTTTTTTTTTAATAGTGCGTAGAATTGAGCGTACAATTTATCGTCGTTTGGATTTTTTTGCAGCGTATTGCGACGATGATATATGGTCGATTAGGCTCAAAAGGGGTTAAAATGTTTGTACAATGTTCAAGAGGTGTGCTTATAAAATAGTAAAACTTGATTCAGTTTCACTTTTTGACAATATTCATGCTTTTTATATAGGCTAGCTCTAAGCAAACCTAAAGTAGAAGGGGGAAACCGACCACCCGCAAGGGAAAAAAGATTTTCGCCTGAGAAACAACTTTCTTTTTTTTTAATGGCCTTTGCTTTCTGTAGCAATAAGCTTATGTACATGTAATGTTTTTACAGGTAGTGAAAAAAGAAGATATTGACGAATTTTTTACTCAGATGCGAGCTAGGAAAAGGCAGCGCCCTCAAGTCAGCATTCCTCAATTCTGTCGTTGAAGTGAATTCATTTGTGTCGTTTACATTCTATTCTTATTTCTATCCCTTCCACTAAACTTCAATACTCGCCTTAAAACCTGTTTGTATTTCTTTATCACTGCTTAACATACTTAGATGTTTACATTAACCATAATGGCAGTATTGTTTAATTCCTTACGCTTAAATGGAATGCGTTTTCCTGATCAATATTTTATGATTCCATATTATTATGGTAGTTATTATTGCAGTTACGTACACTTTACAGGTAATGAGATGCAGTTTAACTGCTTGGGTCTGATGTTTTAATAATGGGCCTGTTGCCAACTAAGTCAGTAACGAATTAATAGTTGTCATGAATATGTTAAGCCACATAACGTTGTCATTTGTTTTACTTTTGATATTATTTTATTATTACACCTGTGGCCACGTTGCTCTGCTCTTTACTTTACGCACTTATTTTCAGATTTTATTTTACGCTTTAAACTTTGTAGCTTAGTTAGGGATGTGTGAACAGATTGACTTTAATTCGAGCTTAATTTGCAGCCAGAGTCGAGTATAAAGTCGAGTGATTGGTAAACTTTAGGTTTGCAGTTCTTTTTTCTTTGTTAAAAACAAGTGAGCTGCTACCCAATTGGGTGCGTTACTCCAACGTTTTTCAAATGTCCTATCTGTTTTAATGTTGTAATAAAAAGCTGTTTATTATGCTAATGGCTGTTATTCTACATGACTAGAAAGCTGTCGTTGAGCCACTAAATTTGGTGTATTTGAATGGCTATCAAAATCTAAAGCTACACATTTTGACCTGAATTGGCGTTCGACTACATTAACACCACTGCTCGGCTTGAATATTTTGCAGTCTACTCTCTTGCAGTTTTAAATTGTAAGATTGACGGCATTTTATTTTTATGTGGTTAGACATTTTTAAGTTTGGTAATACCAGCTTTAATTCCTAACTAATTGGGACCAAGGGATGTTCTGGTGCATTTGGATAAATGGATCTGCATGCAAAACACAGAAATTACACTTTAATTTGAGTAGAATTTTGTGTTGGAGAACTGCTGTAACTATCAAGTGGAAACAGATAAGAAAAAGCTAGATTTCTATCAGATTGGTAACTCACCAATAACTACGCACCACCAAAAGAGTTCTAGGTATTTCAAATTTGCAAATTTTCGATAGTTTTTACGACTATCTTCATCAGGCATGAACTGTCTTCCTATCCACCAACGATCACAATTTGAATTTCGTTGCGCACTACTAGTCTCCCAGTTGGCCTTGAGTTGATCGTTGGTGGATAGGAAAACAGTTCATGCCTGATGAAGATAGTCGTAAAAACTATCGAAAATTTGCAAATTTGAAAGTCCTAGAACTCTTTTGGTGGTGCGTAGTTATTGGTGAGTCACTAAGATGAGCAGCCAAAGTAAACAAACCGTAGCGTCAGTCGAAGTTTCGACCAAGACATCGGTATTTAGTAGATTTGTAAAATCGCCTTGTCTTGCCTAGTCATCGAAACTAAACTTTCGCACTTAATTAACAGCGGATTTTTTTTGGTGGGGGGGGGGGGGGTTATAGTGGGGAGGAGCCTACATTTGGGAAAAAAACTATGCATGCAACAACAGTCTTTACAGGCGCATGCATACACACATGGACATGGAAGAAAAGCCATTCAGATGTAAGTAGTGTAATTATGCGTGCTTTGTCAGCGGCAGTCTTACCACGCACGTGCAAACACAAAGCCATTCACTTGTAAGGAATGTAACCATGTGTGCTCTGTCAGCAGTAATCTTAGCACACACGGGAGAAAAGCCATTCAGTTGTAAGTAATGTAACTGTGGGTGCTTGGTCAGCAACAGTCTTAGCACGCACGTGCGAACACAAAGCCATTCACTTGTAAGGAATGTAACCGTGTGTGCTCTGTTCGCAGTAGTCTTAGCACACGGGAGAAAAGCCATTCAGATGTAAGCTGTGTAACTATGTGCTCTGTCAGCGGTAGTCTTATCACGCACGTGCGAACACGTACGGAAGGAAGCCATTCAGTTGTAAGAAATGCAACTGTGTGCTCTGTCAGCAGCAGTTTTAGCACGCATGTGCAAACACACAAGAGAAAAGCAATTTGGATGTGAGGAATGTAACTACGCGTGCTCTCTCAGCAGCAGTCATACCACGCACATGCAAACACACAGGAGAAAAGCCATTCAGTTGTAAGGAATGTAACTTTACATGCGCTAGTAATGGCAATCTTTCTCAACACATGGAGGAAAAAACCATTCAGATGTAAGGAATATAGCTTTGCGTGCTCTGTTAGCAGTACTCTTATTTGCCAAATCCAAACGCACACGGGAGAGACGCCATTCAGTTGAAAGGAATGTAATTATGCCTGTTAGCGTAGTAGTTTCAGTAAGCACATGCAAATACAGGGTGGTCAACAAAAAACTGACGACCCAACTTTTTGTAAGTGCAACTTTTCGGGTTAGCGCCCCTTAGAACCAGGAAAGGACAGAAATCTTCCTGTATCATTAGCGTTGATTTCTGTCCTCTCCTGGTTATGAGGGGTGCTAACTAGAAAAGTTGGACTTAAAAAATGTTGGGTCGTCAGTTTTTTATGGACCACCCTGTACACACACAGGAGAAATGCCATCCGGATGTAAGCAATGTAACTATGCGCACTCTGTGAATAATAACATTCTTTCTTACTAGGTGAGTGCGAACGCAGAGAAAAAAGCCATTCAGATGTAAAAGTTATCTGTCTGCGCACTCTTGAAAGGAGTCGTGCCAAGAACATGCAAAAACTTTCTTTGATTCTGGCCGGTATTGTCAGGGCCCAAACTTAATTTTTTTTAAATGACCACTCCAGGGGTGCATAAAATTCTTACTGGACAAAATTTCCCACAAAATTTTCATACAGAATTTCTAAATTTCCGCAGCCTTTTACCATGCAGGCAAGCCATTTTATAGTGAATTTCCACAGTTTTCTGAAATTTCCCGCGAACCTCATTCTAGCATTCTGGCATATTCTGCACACCTGGACCACTCTCACAAGATTAAAATAGTTGAATTTTTTTTTGTGTGACTATTCATATACTATTTTTCCCTATTTGTCCGACCCCTAGTGTTTTGAGTTGTAGGGTAAAAACGAAGGCTGTACCGATCCAATCATTGCCGATCATTGCGTGACCGGATCGATCGGCAAAACGATCATATTTTACCGGTAACTGATCCAATCTTATTTCAGGGGAACACTCTCAAACTTGTCATACAGATACTATCCTATTTCATTTTCTACATTGTATTTGTAATAATTGACTTTAAGAATTATCACTTCCCGTTCAATCATTTCGGGGAGGGGAGTCCATATGGCACTTGGGTCGGTTCTCGGATTCCAACTGGCATTCTCTTGGTTTGGAGCCGACGACGCTGGCCACTGGGCTGTGATTGCCCGCTTTCCTCGGGGTCCCCGGGGCCCCCTCACAAAGCTCGCGCTGGGACTTAGTTTTCGCTGTTACACTTTGAAGGTGTAAGTTCGTATCTATGCGGCTACGGGTTAGCTGAGGGTTGAGAAAATACTTGATTGCAACCAATAACCCATAACCGCCTGAAAAAAACTTTCAGACCCTTTTTTAATTCAACGTGTCACACGTCGAATTAATGCGGTTGTAGCCAAAATACAGGGGTAGCTGATTTACATCAGCGACATCTCAAAAACCAGAAAAACCAGACACATTTGTTCAATTCTGATCCAACGAAATTCAAGTATGCGGGTTGGTGACTTGCAGCGCACCAGTACACAAGGTATTATGCTCTAGTTAATTTAGTTAGGGTGGTTTTAGTTCGCTAACCTCTAAAAAGGTCTCCGAGCGAAAAACCGTTGTCAAATAGTACACGATCAGTGGCTGACGTCAGCGCTTCCTCAGTGTAAAGGAGTGCGCTCAACGCCGATCATACGAAAAATTGCGGCGTGTAACTGCGCATTTCGGCAAGTCAGCTCTTCAACATTGCGGTCGGTTAGAGGCTATCGTGTACGTCAGGATGGCTCCTCTCTCATGGCGCAGAACAACACAAAGTGAGTCATCACTTACCTTTGCGGTGATCTGGGTGGTACACCGAATTTCTATGATTGAATCTGGACGGTACAATGAATGCAATGCTCGTATAAGACTTTTGCTGTTAATTACTGTGTCATCCTCGCTGCTTTTCGGGTGCGATATATTACAGTATTTTATTACGCATATTTGTGGTGTTGTTTCCTATTGAACGAGTGAGCAAAGCGAATGATGTCCTGTTTTCACAGTGGCGGACTGGTCAGAGGGAGGGAAGGGCGGGATATTCCTAATGGCCTCTGACTTTCAGATTTTTTAAAAATCCGTAACAGGAAGACTCACGTAAATTTTATTGGTTCGACATTAGTTTTAACCGCAGATTTAAAATTACAAATAATAATAATAAAGATAATTATAAAACGCTAGTAAAACAAGTACTTTGAATTGAGTAGCCTAACAAAAATTGGCCACATGAAATTGCAGTGTTATATTCAATGTGGACTTTGTCACAATTTCGTGTGAATATTTTAACTTTTGTTTATACACCTAAAAGGTGAAAATAAATTTAAAGTAGTCAACCTCACGTACCCTCAGCGCAATATGATTTCTCATACTCCCCCCCACCAAATTACCTACTGAATTTATGAAATATGGTGTTCGAAGATTTAAAAAATGTAAAAGTCTGATGAACAAGAACAACCGGTACAGGAAACTGTAAAACAACGAAGCTTTCAGTTGTTTTTTTTTGTAAGAAAACCAATATCAGCGTCCGATGAAAACTTATCTGGTCAGTGATTGCATCGTCGCACACAAGATTCTGGCACATTTGCCGTATCGTACTAGTAAACGCTACGAGGCAATTTTTTTTTTATATAATGTGCTATATAGTAGATATTCTTCAATTACACCATGCATTTAGATTTTTTAGTAGTGTCCTGTTGGTATGTCTGCCGTTCCAACTTCATACGTCAATTACAGATATTTTTTATTCTACCATACGACACGTCGAATTACTAATGCAGTGTTAGTGCATCTTGTTTAGAGTCCATATGGCACTTGGGTCGGTTCTCGGATTCCAACCGGCATTCTCTTGGTTTGAAGCTGACGACGCTGACCACTGGGCTGTGATTGCCCGCTTTGCTCGGGTTCCTCGCGGCCCCCTCACAAAGCTCGCGCTGGGACTTAGTTTTTCGCTGTTACACGTTGAAGGCGTACGTTCGTATCTAGGCGGCTACGGGTTAACATGCTGTCCAAGTAAAAATGCAAATATAAACAAACTCTTGTTGTAGCATCAAAGTTATGCAAATTTGGCTCCACTTTTGTGCTTTGTTTAGAATTCCAATTTCACCATTGTTTGGTCTTTAACTGATTGTTTCACTGCTCTGAGCCCTACAACAAAAGGATTAAATGAAGTATATTGTTATAATTTTAGTGTCTTTTTCATATTAAAACAATACCAGTATTTGGTACTGTTGCATTTTGGTGCCACAGTGAGAACCGGTTTACTGCCCAACCCTAGAAAAGAATATAATTTCTGTAGGGAACTGTATGCAGGTCATTTAACCCTCTCTACTTCAATATCGTCCTTCTACCCCTTATTTTTATTGATGCTGTATATCTGCCTTGTAAATGACTGATGCTTGTATGTACTCAACTTTCGTTGAGTTCACTAAAACATATGTAACATGCAAAAGAATGATTGCAAACTAGAGCTAAACAGCTACGCATATAATTGAGTTCTGAAGATCATAATCACTCGGTCGAACGAGAGATGCTGTAATACATTTGTTTACTTTCTATATTTAGTCTGCTCAACTTTTATTAATTTTCTGTCCAGTGCTCTACCTCGAATTTTGCCTCAAAATATTTAGGTGTAATATCTGTAGGTGTAACACGATTATGAAACTAAAAAAAAAATTATGTTCACATTATGTGTAAACTTGATAAATTTTGATCTTCTGCATTGCAGACATTTTTAATTGGATTTAATTAGCTTGCATCCTCAGTTGCTATTTAACACTCCTGTTTAAATACCTTAAATTTCCTATTAAACGCCCACGGGCTGTTAAAATTACGATAAGAAAAAATGGGGTTGGCCGTAACAAAGTTACAATTCATTTTTCATATTCCATATTCCATTGCATATTCCATTGCATAAAATTCGGCGTTTATGCGATAATTCACGTACGTGATCTGGGTTCTGCATAGCATTAACGCAAACTGGGTAATTGCACGATTTCTAACCTTAAAGTATTTTAGGGAGAGTGGGGGGGAGGGGCATCTTTGTCAGGGCTGTTCATAGGCGATTTATGGTATATTACTTAATGAGTATATATATTTGAAATGCCTTTTACTGGGAGTAGCTACTTTTTTCTTGGGGCAGTAAAAACCTGGCAAATAACCGGTAAAGAACCATCCCTGGCAAATAGCATGTCTATCCTGATTTTTAAGTGGAAGACAAATAGAAGAAATTGTATAACTGGAAAGCTCACTTTAAAACTGTAAACTGTATGCGTATTGGTTCAATATTTATGAAGAATTGTAACTTTGGTGTGTAATTTGTCGGTGTGCATCCCAGTAATTTGATCCCTGCAGCTCTTTACTCATTTCTTTTTATTTATTTATTTTTTTTGCAACCGTACAATTGTGTTATTTTAAGGTCACTCTTTCTTCTTAAAAGTGTATGTTCTTTTATAGCATTTTTGTTACATCTAAAAACAATATTAGCTTTGTAAATTGCCAAAAATAAAAGTTACTTTTTTGTGTATTTCTGTGTTTAAATTATTGCCTGCCCCCTTTTGTGTATGGTCTTTTGTTTCATTTATTTTGGAAAAAAGTTAGTGGATTTTCTATGACCAAATAAAGCATTATACTGTTTAAAATATTGAATAAATGCTATTTCTTAGTTTACAACTTGTGTGCCTTTCAATCATTGTTGTTGTTAAGGCTGTACCGAACAGATTTTGGCAGATTTTGTGCTGATTGGCAAAAATCGGTTCGGCAAACAAAAACCTACAGATTTTCGATTTTTGCCAGGTCCTTGACAATAAATAAATTCTGTTTCTCCACATGTTTGTTACCTTTTAATTTAGGCTACGCCTACATGTTTTACATTTTGTAGGCTAAGGTTAATAATGGACAAATTTTTACTTTTATTTGGGTAAAAAAAAAAATGTATTCCAATGTTTTCATTAGCCTGCAAATTTGTTAGCCTACAAGTTTGTGTAAGCCAGAAAAAAATATTGTTAAACATCTGTAGCGATCGGTTCGGTTAAATCGATCAATTTGTGACTGATTGGATCGGAATCTGAATCTGTTCCGCAGAAAAAATGCTGATCGGTATAGCCTTAATTGTTGTGTGTGTATTGTATTCTGTGTGCGCTGAAAACAGTTGTTCGTAAGATCTTTCATGTTTTACAAAAATTGTTAACATGTGTCTTACTTATGTTTGAGATCGGCAGAATTTGTAGGAAGTCTGAATAAGAAGAAAAGATTCTTGAACAGAGGGTGGTGTCATTGTAATCTAGGACTGAGATGAAATTTGTTAGTTTTTTTAGGAGTATGTTGCCATCGAAATGACACTTGGGTGCTCTATTTCGAGACTGTTTGTAGTTGCCATGCATCTTTTGTGATGAAAACATACCAGCATTCACTGCAGCCTGGGCTCTTGGTTTGTGTAGTACGCATTCCTTAACTGGAGCGGTGGTAGTCTGTAATCTTGGAAGAAGTGGCTTGTCTTTCTGATATTCGTCTCTCGAATTTGTTCCAATAGTGTTTTTTTAATAACTGTATACGTTTTCGGTTTTATGATTTCTTTTAAATTACGTATTTTATGTACCACATTTTCAATAAGAACCAACTAATTAGTAATTAAAATTTTGTTATAGTTTTTATTCATAGATCGTAGCGAGTTTCTAGCACAATGCGGTGGATTTAGACTAGGCGCATCGCGTACTTTATCAGCCACAGGGTTCGTACTGATCATGGAAAACCTGGAAAGTCATGGAATTCTAAATTTCAAAATTCCAGGTTTGGAAAACTTGGAATTTTCGACTTTTTCCCCAAATACATGGAAAAGTCGTGAAATTCAGCTTGTGTGTTATTTGATTGGATTTTGTTTAATTGATTGTTTAATTTGATCGAAATTAAAGAGCTGCCAGAGTCGCTTCCCTTTCCTTTTCTGTAGCATTAATGCCATAGCGTTGTCGATCGTTTGGTTAGGTAGCGTTATTGATTGTTTGGTTTGCTTTAAGGATAACGAACACGGTAATGCGAGCCAATCAGAGTACGTGATTTAACTCGTTCTGCCAATCGTAGAGCAGCTTGTAGAGGCTGCTTGGTCGTGTTAGGGCTAACATGGAGCTACACCAAGTCTCCTCGTCAGCATCAGCTGTTTCGTTCTGTTTTATGCATGTAGCTTTGAATTTCCTTTTTCGGTTGACATAGTGCAGTTCAATGCGTACAGGTGGTCCATTAAGAAAAAAAAACCTTGTTAGACTTGAGTCAAAAAATTGTCCAAGAAACTGCCAGTACCTCTAAATTAGTAACAGGCCTAGTGTGTGTACTGCGTAGCCTACGTGAACGCTTACAGTATTTAATATTTGCTCAATAATTGTCAAAAGAAACTTCCAGTGCAAAAAATAGGCCAAGTGTGAATAGGCCCTAGTAGTGATGCATTATTTTTATTTTTATTTACATTAAACATCATGGAAAATATTTTATAGGTACATGGAAAATTGTTGG
This sequence comes from Lithobius niger, assembly GCA_023313725.1. NCBI lineage: Eukaryota > Metazoa > Arthropoda > Chilopoda > Lithobiomorpha > Lithobiidae > Lithobius > Lithobius niger. Next base: position 2,681 of record JAHWFP010087670.1, on the reverse strand, counting down.
AAAAGTCATGGAATTTTGTTTTATCCTAACGGTACGAACCCTGCAACCAGCCGAACGACCTTCGTATGAACGCGTCACGCCTCCTTGTGATTGACAACTCCGGACTTAAATACATTTGTAGTCCTTAAATACTTAATAGGCCCTGTGGAAAAAAATTCGAACTTTCTTTCGAACTAAATAAAAAATTGTTGACATAAATTACAAAACCAATACCGAAATACCTAGGTTTTTCTTTTTGGAAAGAACCGATACCGAACTGAACCGAACCGAAAAAATGAATACCGCCCAACAGTATTCCAAACAATCTCCCTGTGCATTCAAATTTCAAGATTTTAAATATGATAACAAACCCTCAGTGTAGCTCTTTTAATAAATATTGTTCAGATTAGCTTGCCACAGCATTTGTGTGACTTTGTGCAAAGTCATTAATACGTATTAAAGTTGGTGACTGTTGTACTGGAAGGATTTTTTTGGGTGGGTAAGATTGCCGTAGTCCATTTTAGTTCTTTCTACGCCGACGAAAGTATATATACCAGTAAATTTAGCATTCTCGTTCTCTAATGCTTTTTTCCCTAATGTTAAAAACGACTAAAATCAGCCAGCTTGTAAGCCCGAAGTGCGCTTGCGCGCTTCCCATCTATACAAGTCAAAAGGCGAAAGTGGCCATCTTTTCTCTAGCTGTCGTCTTGTCGACATGTACGCCCGTTTTTCGAGCACTGTGAAAGTGATTTCAACTCACAATGGTGAAAGGAAGAGGCACGCCGAAAGCACCTTCTTGGAAGAGTTCCTCTCCAGCCCCAGCTGCTTCTTCGGCTCCCTCATCTACTGTTGTAGTTTCAACGCGCTTTCGCCTCATCCAGGACTGTCGGAGATTTCAACTCGACACTGCCCGTCTCGCTGTGTCTCTCCTAAGAGATCTTCTTTGTCGGCATCTTCTCTCGAGGCGGCTCCTTCTGACAGCAAAAGTCGCTCTCCTCCTTTATAAGCCCTTTGCTCCTTTGGCTCGGCATCAAACTAATTGCTGGCGTAGATGGCACCGCAGTAAATACTACCACTATTACTCCCGTCCATTGCGGCCAGACTTCTACTGCACCTAGTCTTTCCTTTCAATCTGAGCTTCACAAGATCAAGGTTAACATACTCGAAATTGAAACTTAAAAGTAAATTAAGCTCAAAAAGAATCCAAGAAACTGAAGCATTTTGAACCCCGGGAAGTTTCTTTGGACCTTGCTTCTTGTTAGTCCCATCAATCTAGATGTCCCTCTCCCAAGCTGGCTGAGGTTCCAGACCAGCCGTTATCTAAGAAATGAACTCTTTGATAAACAGCCAAACGTCCAATCGTCTGTTTTGAGAGACAATGACAAGATCTTACATCTTGTCCTTTGGGCTGCTTCCCTAGCTGACGTTCTTAATGCCGCAGCTAATGCTCTCTGGGAAAAACTTTCGAATCGGACCCGATCGAATCCACATGTCTTGTTTTTCTCATCAAAGAAGTTTTCAAGAAAGCTTGTTTCGCCACCTTCCATTCTATGAACTAGCTTACAAAGGCACTCTTTGACTCACCTTTTCTCCTTCGAGACGTCGCCCGTAATTCTGCATTGAACTGAACGACTCAACTAAACACGAGCTACGTAATATACCCATTGATGAAGTCGACGCTCTTTTTAGAGGTTTAATTCCGAAATTAGCTTCGCATCTTGACGTCATCCACAAGCCAAAAGAAAAACCTAAACAGCAGTCAAAGCCTTACTATACGCTATCTTCCAATAAACCTTATAACAAGCAAGGCTACAAGGAGAATTGGAACAAGCCATGGAATCCATCCAACTATGACGAGTCATGTTCAAATCGGATTTCAAATTATCAGTCCTTCCATGGCAAATCATCGATTCGAGGAAGAGGCTGTGGTAACAACCGTAGTACAACCCCCGACCAACGAAATCGTTACTCATCCCACAGCAACTCAAGAAGCAAGCCTCGTAATGACCAATGACATGAACCTCCACCATTCTTTCCCGGTCGTCTTTGTCATTTCCCTACCTGCCTGGCAGAAAATAACTTCTAATTCGCAAATTCTTTCCATAACCAGTCAAGGCTTTCGTCCAACTTTCAAAAACTTTCCGCACCTGTCACTCCGCCCCCCTTAGCTCGAAAAACTCTCCTCCGAGGTACAAGACCTCCTTCTCAAAGAAACTATATCAAAAAGCAAAGATTCTCTGTACCCAGGATTTGACAGTTAAATTTTCTTGTGCCCAAAAGAAATCAGACAGAGAACGACTCGTCTTCAATTTAAAACCTTAAAAAAAAAGATACAAATCACACACTTCAAGATGGAAATCTTAAAATCCGTTCGACTAACTCTAAAGCCGAACGACTGGACGGACATTCTCTATAGACTAAAGGACGCATACCTACACTCGAAAGATTGGCAACCACCGTTTACAGTGGCTTATAGTCAACATCACAAAGTAAAAATATACGTAACCACCAATGGTAAAATTTCTTTTTACTAGTTCATCCAGAACCAACAAAAGTTCCGTTATTAAATTGTCGGTGAAGTATTAGGGCGTTCACCTTCATCAGAACAATAAGAAACTAAGCACAAATTCAAAACGAATGTTACATGGCAGCTGCAAGGAAAATTGAACAGCATTTTCAGTTTTAATATATAGGTTTTGACA
>JAHWFP010087669.1:81196-107695 GCA_023313725.1 Lithobius niger | reverse complement strand
CTTTTATTTTTAGTACAGTTGCAAGTTGAATTTATTTGACACTTTATAAGGAGGCAATGCTTGTCCAGATCGTGTTTCGACTACATTCTGATTCACTTCATCCACGTCTACGCTTCAGAAGATTCACGTAAATACCAAGAAGGCAAAATAGCAATTTTTGTAGTTTCTGCAACATTTTGCCCTTATCACTACGCTATTCAACCATTGCAGCATGGTATTATGAATCATTCGACGAGAAAACCAGGTTAAGCCTTCTTTTGGAAAACGTGATAGAAGTTCGGTAAGACGAAAACATTGGAGGGTTTCTGGAAGTATTGAATTTGGACAAAGTGAGGTGCAACACAAGAGGCAAAAGGCAACATAACCCTCCCTCCAACCCTTGTCACGCTCCCCTTTCATTTCTGCCGTGGTTGAGCGAGAAACGTGATTTGGAATAAGTGATCTCTCTTGTCCTTGTCGGACGGAACAGAAAAGCAAAGGAATGGAAAAGGAAAAAGTGCATTTTGCGATCGTTCATTTGGAACACAGGGCCGACATTTTAGGCCGCAGGTAGGCCTATATAGGGTGGACAGGGATCATAAAACGCGAGCCGAGCCCTCGCCTTGCAAGACGTTTGGTCCAGCCTTGATCCGCTGACCACTACGATCGGTTTTCTTTGAAATCTGTAACAATTCTGTTTCGTCAATGGGTCAGCTATACCAAGACAGTTCGAAACTCCCTCCACTGCTTCAAACCTCAAACTGTATAGGAACGAAAACGTGCGGCAGCTGTGTCCACTAGCTTAAGCCCGTTCAGTTATATATTGTCCTTTGCTTTTCCTAATCCGCTTTGCCAAAGCTCAGTTACAGAAGTCATGGACGACGTTGTGGATTGTGGATGGACCATGGACGAACAAAATCCTCGGCGAGTGTACTTTCTGGCTAAATCCTACCATTTTGCTCTGCCATTCGGCCTTCTTGCCAAAGCCTTGGGTCCCCCTCTAAGACCTAAAAGGTCAGGGGTTCACCAAAAACTTCGGAATTCTTCTGTTCCGTTTTCAATGGCGGTTCATTGTTGGGATGCGGGCATGAGTTCTGGTTTTAGGTTTTCCTCCTTCCCTTGTATACTGTGTCCACAACTATAATATGGGAGGGAGCAACACAAGCGGAACACAAAAAATGCTGGTTCTTTACTCGAAAAAAAAATAAAGGTTTTTTTAAAAAAGTGCTTTGGGAAAAATTATCCACTTGACTTATTGAGCCAAGCGTGAAAGGAAAAAAAAACCCGATAGCCTCCAAATCAGGGATGAGTGTTGATGCACGGATGTAGCCACAAGTGAAGATTACAAAATTTCCCGCCTCTTGTGGCAGATCAACGCTTGACCTCATGATAAAACGGGAAAGTTGATCCGATTGCTGGTCAGTTTGAGCTGTGCCACGCGTCGCTTTACATGTCTATATCGAATTACGTGACAGGCAGAATAAAAAATGGACAAGAAAAAAATGAGACTGGGTTGGCTTGACACCTAATAAACTAATGGACTTGGAATAAATAGGTCAAGGTCAGAAGAACCTTTAGGGGTTTAACTAATCTTAGTATTATCAGGGCTCGAAAAAGTGTGACCAGATCGAATTTGAAAATATGCCACCAGCAGTCCCAAAAAATGTTACGTAGCATATTACAGGCAATAAATAAAATGCTACCAAATATCATATTGAAAATGGTACAGTTTTTATGATTAATATAAGGAATATGGGAAAAAACTATAAATTTTAAACTGTAGGTCTGGGCATGAGTTGTGAAAACAAGATGCCACCAATGAACATCGACCCCCGCAATTTACATCAAAACACTCTTTAATTTTCGGCTATGAGCCGTTAGGTCTTGTTCACCTTATGACCATGAAACGATTCAAAATTATACGAGTATACCCTAGTATAACATTTTTAGGGTACACTTTTTAGTATCACTTTTTAGGGTACACTCTTTAGTATCATTTTGTGTCATTTCATGCTCATAAGGTGTTTGTTTGTGTAGGTGAACAAGGCTAAAAGACTCATGGCCGAAAATTAAAGAGTGTATTGAATGCAAATGTGGGGTTCGATGTTCGTCAGTGGCATCTTGTTTTCTTTTCCTGTCTGACCTGCAAAATAATCATATTGAGTATCGGTTGATATTTTGTACGTGTTGGTGTTGGTGTCGATATCCCCTCCTCCCCCTCCAACGGTCGGGCTCCAGCTTTACGGTAAAACGCCCCGCTTGCTCCACTCTCCCACCGACTTAGTGGCCCTGAGGACTGCTAGCGACAAACTAGAATTGTGGACCCTTAGCTGATTTGAAATCGTCCCTTCTAAAATTTATTCCTGGATCCTCTATGCTCATACTAAGCAGAGAGTGTTTGTTAGTAAGCAAGCAACTTGCGCCATAAGCACCAGTCGGGAGACTAGCGTTTTTCACTCAGCGTAAAATTTCTAAATGGAGGCTTACTTCTTTTCATACACTATCAGGTATTCATAAAGTACAATGAAGAACTCTTAAACAGATTCATTGCAGTCTAGTGTTTATCGAACTATAAAAAGCACAAAACTACAAAAAGCAAAAAAAAAAATAAAGTTCTTCACCCCTCCCACCATTAAATCCAACTCTGTTACTGGTGGAGCTTACAGTGCTCCCTCGGATCCCGTAGCTGGATCGTCGCTTCCCCCACAGCTTCACTCTGGATCCGCCACTGCGTACACTCCTAACGAAACTCTTCAACGGGTTTTGTAGCGAGCGTTAACCACTTCCGGTCATCTGCCCAACGAGTACCTGGGCTCCCACCAAGTATCAATCGGTGATCAGATGAGAACCGGATCGGATGAGAACCGGTCAGTGCGTCCACTTACAGGGTATTTTCCCCTTTTTAGGGGTAAAATTCTCTTCAAAGGAAAAAAAATATTAAAACACGGAAAAGGGGGGAAAAAGGGGAAAATTCTGTGTTTTATTTGCAAGTTGCAATTTTCTCTATAGTAACTCACGATCTTCTGTCCATCCAGACCTACCATTTCAAAACTTCTACTCGAACAAACGCGTGTTAACATTTTAAACCCTTTTTCAACTCCAATTTACAATTTGGTTAGTGCTTATTTCTCGCCTGTTGCTAGTTTATTTAGGCTAAAATCACGAAAATTGTGGGAGTACTAATTTTTACAGGTCCATCCATATATCATTTCTGGCAGGAACGGCAAGAGGATTATAGCTCTAATAAAATAAGTAGTCGTTTGAATTTTTTTTTTCGATTTGCCTCAATAGGTAGCAGGAAATGTTAAAAATTCGTGGTGTAATGAAAGGAAATTAAATAAGGGAAGTAAAAAAGGGACATTTTTTTTTGCACAGGGAAAGTTTGTCTTTACTCGGGGAAATTCTGTAAGTGAGAAATGGAAGCACTGGAACCGGTGTTTCCAGCACGGCAAGGACGCAGACGCAACTCTTTATTTTTATTATTTATTTAATTTCAAGGACGGTAGCCTTCCACAGGCCATCTGCCCTACAGAGAGTCTCTAATTAAAAACCAGCAACAATAACGACAATGCAAACTTAACACAACCACGCAACTCTTTGACTTTATTGAGCTGAAAGACCCCAAAGATCATGCGCTCATAACTAACCTACTTAACTAGCTTAACCTAACTTAAAACTATAACAACTAGAAAACCAAACAACCGCAACTCTTTACAAGATCCTGAAACAATACAAATCTAAAAATGCAGCTTTTAAGAAAACTGGTTCTCAATCATTGGAGCATTCCATACGCAGTGACTCATACGGGCTTCTTTGTAATGACATCACGCCAAAATTACTGAACCGAATTTGATGTAATTGTGTATGCTGACCAAGTATAAGTCAGTGTCTTTTTTTCAGATTGAAAATCGGGTGTATTTTGGGCCGAAAATTACAGAAAATTGACCGGAAATTGTTAGATACCAATTGTTAGAAGCCAATTGTAAGAAACTGTTTTTGGTGTGCGTTAAAGGTGCCTATCCACCGAACGACAGGTTGCTGGATTGAGCGCCGTCTACCATTATTTAGTTCTATGTAGCACTTGATTTCAACAAGCGAAGGAATGTGCAAAGAAATTTCTTTTTACACAACAAACTAGTCGCGTGCCTCTTTAATTATTGAACGTAAAGTTGGTGCGTCCACGTGCACCAGGGAGAAAGCGGTCAAGGTTAACGATATTACTGTCACTAGATGGCGCCCATCTAGCGGTTCAAAATCTGCGTTTAAAAACGGTCGATGTTAGAAAAAAGCGCCTGTGATGACGTTAGGCTTATCTTTACCGCTTGCTTCCTTGTGCAAGGGTGTGCCAACTTTACACTCAATAATTAAGGATGCTCGTGGCTTGTTTTTGTTGTGTGTTCCTTCGCGTGTTGAAAGTAAGGGCTTAACAGAATTAGATAGCTGCAAATGGCTGTAGATAATGCGGCTTGTCATTTGGTGGCAATCCCCCTTTAAATTGTAAATTATAGCGTGTTGTTGCTGTTGCTTTAGGGCGCATGAACACAAACTGGGTTATCTACCCCACGACGTTGAGTGGGATCATTGAGATGGAGAAATCCAAGCGCAAAACCAGGCTCTGTGACATGCCACAATCGACATGAGCACGAGATTTCAATGGGGGTGGATAATGCGTTGTACAAACAAACAAGGAATGCAACCTTTTTGAGATCAACAATTCCGGTTCACGAGAAACATGCAACCACATTATCAATCAACGAAAAATGCATTGGGCGTTCGAAGCAGCATTGGGCTGGATTGATACTTGGGTGGGTGACCGCCTGGGAATCTGGCTGTTGCAGACATAGGGCTTTAGGGCTTCGGGCAGATGACCAGGAGTGGTTAACGCTCGTTAAACCCTTTGAACCCTTTGGGTGAATATGAAATAATCCGGGGAAAAAATTATCGAGTGTCCAGTACAAAAATGAAAAGGAAGGGAGCGGAAGAAGGAAATCAGGGAAGTGGAGGGAGGGAAGGAGAGGGAAAAATGCAAAAAGTAATGGGGAAGGAGAGTGGATCAGCAATGTAGATGCAAAACTGCTTTCCTCCCCTCCACCACCTCGGTGAAACTGCCCTTCCCTACTCCAGATATAATCCTACGCTCCGCTCCCGTATGTCAACATGCAGTAGTGGCAGCCCTAGTTATATATAAGAATATTACGATAACAAACACATTTAAATAGAAAAAGACAATTTAAAACATCTTATTTTACGGGTTTTTTTTGGCAGCATTATCGAACTTTTCGTCCAGTATTATTCTTTGCGAAGTGAATTAAACAATATTTGTAATTCGGTCTGCGTATCAACGAGCACATTTTTAACGATTTCTAAATGAGTGTTTGCAAGTAACAAAGCAATGTTCCACACATGGAAGCCAACAATTAGTAAATCAGGCAAACGCTTTCAGGCATAGGTTTACTAGTTAAAAAAAAAAATCTGAACCGAATGCCGGTAGGTTTAGATTTCAAGCAGAACAAGCTCAATTCTGAACCTTACTAGATGCACAGCAGTGGCGGCGTCAGTAATGAATTGTTTTTTTTTTTTTTTGGGGGGGGGGGAAGGGGTAGGGGGGCCGACAGAGGGCACATCTGGAAACAGTGGGCCAAGAATTTTTTTTTAACGCAACCACATTAGGCACTTTTATCCCGTTTAATTCAACCTGAACGTAACCTAAGTTTCAGTGCAGTACAATTTATTTGTAAAATAAGCGCCATAAACACACAAAATAAATTAGGGTAAACATATATTATAAAGTTGCTAAAAAATATATATATAAAATAAAATAAAATAATAAAAGTTCTGTTTATTTATTTTATTTCAAGGTAAGCCTGCAAGTTTTTTTTTTTATTATTGTATTTTCTACTGGCGGCCTGAGTGTTGGGGTTGGGGGGGGGGGGGGGGGGCCATAGCCCAACCCTGGCACCGTCACTGATGGAGAGATTAGAAACTTTACTAGATACCACTTCTTACCTCTTCCAATGCTACGCGGAGCAGGAGTTGCAGCTATTAATATCTCCGATAAGTGGGGCAAGGTGAGAGGTATGATGGTTAGCATGACCGTCTCATGTGCTAGAGATCTCGGGTTCGAGCCTCAGCCATCCCTGCTATTTTCGGGAAGAGAAGGGCCCTGTGATGTCTCATGCTCATGTCGATTGTGGCATGTAAAAGATCCTAGAACTTTTCGATGGGATTGATTCTAGTCAAATTATCTTTCTTTCCTTCTGGTGCTATGGTCGCTGGGGCGCGTCAAACAACGACAATTACTGCCCCGCATAGGTTTGGTAGAGTAGAGGTAAGATGCGGCATCAGGGACCGGACCGGACTTCACAACACATCATAAACATGAGCGTTTTCGTTAAACACAATTTTCAAAAACATATGCATTGTAATAAAAACACTAATGTTTTATTTTAAACACTTTTGTTGCTACATTTGTTCTAAGCATATTTGTTTGTCGCAAACTGAACGCTGGTGTTTTATTTTAAACCCATTTCATGTCTGAAAGGTTTCATGTCAGACCATGCTATTTGTAAACCGCTTTTGTGTGTTTTTCAGTTGAAAACGTCTGAAAACATTTTCTAGGCGTGTATAAAATTTGTTTATTTTAAAACCCATGTTTTGACAGTAAATACACGTGAGCAGATTTTATGAGCTTTTTTATTAATTTACTAAAGGACTTAGGCCGCTAAAAATTAATTAAGTGTCCTCAGGAGTGGTACTAAAAAAATTGACGCGAGTGGGTGATTTTTTTTTTGGACGTTTTATTCGTGATTTTTCAGATGCGGGCGATGGCTTTTTTTTTTTTACCAAAGCTAAATCAGTAGCTTATATTTCTTTGCAGAGTGCTATATCTACGCTTTAATGCCAGGATCAGCGAGAAAAGTTGCACAATTGATAAAAAGTCATTCTTTAGATCCAAGTTTTCAGTTGTGACATGTCTCTGAACAATCCATGGATTCGTTTCGAGGTAATATGTGAATGAAATAAAGAGCTGATGTGGTCATCGGCTCCAGGAAATGTTTGGTGAAATGTTGATACGTGATGGTATGTTTTTTGTAGACAACGTCATAAAAAACTTTTCATGCGGTAAGAAAAAAACCCATGCGTGCGCTCCTGAGAACCACTTTATCAACTTTTATCTTCCTTACACACAACTCACTAGTAGTCACGCTAACCACGAGGTGCACATCCTTTTTGTGGCATTCCCACCAAAACCACCCGACAAAGAGAAATACGAAACCAGTGTCGTTTGCCGAAACCGAATAGGCGGCTAACTGCTTGGGTAGTCTTGTGTGCGGTTTCAAAGAGGTCCGTTACGAAAATCCACAATATTTACTTTCGCCTTCCACACACAATAACATGTTTGCATCCATCCACTTCTGGATTTCAAGTACCTGACCTTCCCGTAAGAAACAGAATTTGTGCTGCGTGGGATGACGCGTCCTTTCGCAACGATGGCACTTTTCTCTCGAGATTTATTTTTGGAAAATTTAACCGGGGAGAAGGTTTGGTAGCTCCTTTCGAAGAAAAGGCTAAATTGCGCCCGTTTGTATTTTCTGGACTGCCAATACTAAGAACCTTTGTCGAAGGATTTGAGTCAAATATTTATTTTTCTGCAGGAGCTTCCTTTTGTGCAACGCTTTATTTACCGTGAAAAGGTTTGGCGTCACCTGATCGCTGCACGCTAAAGGCAGCCGGGCTGTAATGCCGACGGGTCGCCGTCCGAAAATAGCCCTAACCGTAACGAAACGTGAGTGACAGGACGTATTCATGACGAAGGAAAATAAGAAACAGGGAGAGAAATGGGAAGTTAAGGGCAGGAATTAGTACGGGTTGTGGTGGGTGAACGGTAGTAGAGCGCAGCCAACTTTTGTCAGAAATGCTTACCATGAAACTCATACCTGGTTATACTTTCTAATACATCGAGTAACAAAACCATTTTGATTATAAGAATTTCATGTAAAATAATCCAAGTCAGGGGCCATTGGGGGCCATGCCATCCCGGAGGAGGAGGGGCAAAAAAAAAAATGGTTACCAGTGTTAACAAATTTTCTTTTCATTTTCACATACGTGAAATGTTAATAAAAACGAGAGACAGGAAGAAACTATAACAACAACTAAAAGAAAAATACAAACAAATAGTTAATAACTAAAAAGAAAAGAAATCTTGATCAATTTGTCTGTGAAAACCTTTACGTAAGTTTAAATGAAATCTTATACGTACAAGTTGTTATAAGAAACTAGCCAGGTCACTCGCTAACGCTCGCTCGCTCATTCAGCGTCGTCTCACTTTGCTCGAGGGCATTCTTGTTGCAACTCTTATGCTGACAGGTATTTCTCCGCCAACGATCAGTACACAACAATGAGATTTCGTATCTTCGTCAAATCAGGGACGTCAAATATCAATCAGATATATTAAGTTGTTGTTCACGTGCATTTCTCTTATTTTACCACCCTAGTTTTAAAGGTTTGACGTTTTAATTTTTCCACCACATGAATTAATATTAACTTTACTGGCAACAATATTTAAACGACCTCAACCTATTCTCAAACTTTCAATGGGTGAGAAGTTCGGCTTGCTCGTCTGAAGCCCGGACATCGGATGCGAGTGCCCAGTGGGCCACTTTTGGTAACCAAATTTCAACACTGAGTGAACGCTAATGTTGATGGAGGCCCTCTTAAAGTCGGAGTATCTTTATAATAATATCGGAGACCGGCTAAAAGGAAAAGGAAAAGGACGGCCTAAAGGAAAACCACTTCTCCCCTCCTTGAAAATAAACCTTCCCACTCTACGTCCAGCCAAAAAGGAGCCAGGCATGAGTGGTCGATCAATCTGACAAGTCTTCGGGAAGAGTGCCGGGGAAAATGTCCCCGGCCCCGTGCAAGCCACCGGTTTCCTCTAGGAATTATATACTACCCGATTGAAAGGGGATGTAAGAGAAAAGGGATCTCAATACAAAGTGGTATTATTCTTTATTCTTTCTTTCTGTTTTAGACTCATGTCAAATAAATGGATAGTGTTCTTGTGGAGAACACATATAAATGTATGTTAAATGTACTAAAACGGAATGGTAATACACTACATTAAGTACATGTCAAAGGTAAAGAAAACCATAAATCATGCCTCATTTGCATCAATCCCGAATGTCATGAGATATGGAAAGAATCATTAATTCTTGTGAAAAAATAATGTTGAAGTTGAAAAGTTGAGTCAAGATGTTTCAGAAGATTATTCAGAAGACGGAACTTTTTCATTCAAAAACAGTTTAGATGATGTCTATAATTCACCCATGTTCAGTGTTTCCGATAGTTTACTAACTCATGATTCTTTACATGAGCAATAGGTAGAGATAAGTACGGAATCAACTGCAGGTATAACAGAAAGCTCTCCTCCTGTACCCAATAATTACAAACAAGCCGTGGTAAGCCCTAAATCTGATAAATGGAAAGGAGCCATGTCGAATGAGGGTGATTGTGAGACGTGGCTCTGCGTGTCTCTGCAAGCCGCAATGTGTTTGTGCGATTTTCCGTAGTTACTCCAGTTATTTGTAAATAATATATCTCAGTTGGTGCGATTTAATCATTATTTGTTTAACGACGTAATATTTGTATTCCATTATTGGAGAGCCTTGGCTGAATGCCATGCACCCTGTATTTCACACAGACAATAAACGTCCACACTACCATTACCCAGGGGGGGAGACGCTCATTTTTCCAACTGGTGAAAATCATTACAGTAGTTGTTCCAGAAAAGTACTTTTAGGGGCTCTGGCTAACTCAGGTAGGGGTCTGGGGGAGTGCTGTAAGGTCAGTGCAGAGCCCTGGAAGCTGAAGCATTTTACGTTATTTTAGTGCTTGTTTCTGGCCTCCAGTGAGCACAGAAGCAACAAATTGTCAAGTAAATTTTGGTGATTTTTTTTAATTGATTTTTTAGGATGGCAGGTTTCGTAAAAATTTTATTGTGACCTCTCATGTTTTTTTTTTAGATATTTTTTTCCAAATTAAATTAAACAGAGTTCAGTTTAATATTATATAAACAGGTCAGTTGGCCATTGACGATTGATGGTTGACTTAATTGTATATTTTGGACTGTAATGAATGACGATTACTCCTGTTGCAAGCATGGGCAGAAGGGGGGGGGGGGGGGCCAGGGATGCAGGAAATTTTTTTAAATGGATTATCGAAAGGTGAAATATAATTAAATCAGTTTTCTCAGTTTTATCCCAAACAACATGGCCTAAAGGGGTATTATTGTAAAATAAACTTTCATATTTTAAAACAAAAACTTCCTCCAGTTTTAAAATAATAAGAGTGTCGAAAGACGAAAGAAATGGGTATTACCTCAGTTTTGTTCAAAACAACTTGAGGTATTATTGGAGAAAAGCTTTCACATTTCATGCTATACTAAATAACACCTATACTTACAGTAATGTATACTAATTGCATCAAAACCTAGTAAACACTCATAGCATGAGGGGGTCTGGGGGGGGGGGGCTTGCCCCCCAGAAGCTGAGCCGTTTTTGGAAATTCTGACTGCTGCAAGTGCCATTTTTGAGGTCTAAAAATGACTTTTTTTTCCACTTGGTCACTGTGTTTTTGACCACCCTCCTTTGGACGGCATCTGAACAATTTATGACCCCCATTGAGTGGGTCCAAAACTTCATGGCTCCCCCTTTCCTTCGGCCTCCCCCGGCGATAAATAATTACCGGTCTCTTAGGGTAATTTTTGCCCTCATTTCGTGGCCTTTGGGTCGCTTTTGTCCTTTAATATCTTACGAACTCCTATCGTGAAATTTTGGACTTTCGCAATTCGAAATTGTCTTAAATTTTTAACAACTTTGATTTGTAAAATGTAGTTGTTTCTGCATTAATACAAATTCTAATTTAGTGGCGATAGGTTAGCAGAAAAAGGACAACAAAAAATCAAACAGCTGATTCAATTTTACAACTCGGTTTTTGATTTTGCCAACTGTACCCATCAGTTTTCAGTGAAGTGCGGCTTTAGTTCACTTTATGTTTTAACTAAAACTAAGGCACTGGTGGGCTGGCAGACGAGCTGTAAATCAAATAGGCAACTCTGCATTAATTTTTGAGATTTTTATTCGATATCACAACTTCAGATGGCGATAACTTGGCAGAAGTCCTTATAGGCCAAGTAGTTTGGGATAAAACTAAGCAAAAGATTTGTCAATTTTTAACCTTTTGGTAGTCCATTTAAAAAAAAAAATATTCTGCCTCCGGCAGCTGACCCCTTCCTTAGTGCCTATACTTGGACATAGCAGTTCATCGTCGTTCATTATAGCCTAAAAGTACAAAATGCATGTAGCCAACCTCCAATCGTCAATGGCCAGCTGTGGGCCTGTTTATATTATTCTAAATTGAACTCAGTTTAGTTTAATTTGGAAAGAAAATGTCTAAAAAAAACATGATCTAGTCACAATTACGTTTTTACGAAACTGCCATCCTGGAGAAGGAATAAGAAAAATCACCCAAATTTGCTCTGCAACGATATTTTAGTGCTCGCTGGAGGCCAGAAACAGGTACTAAATCAGTCCGCCTCTGCTTTTGCCCTTGCCTCACGATTTACAACAAACACACCCAAAATCGAGATTTCTTCCCCTCTTTTAATTAAGCTGGTAAGTAGCCTATAGAGCAGCGGTAAGTGACTTCATATTGGCTACGAGATAACATCTGAAGGGCATAGCTACAAGGGGCACTACATTAAAATGTAAGCGAAAACAACGGCATTTCTAGCCAAGACAGTGCTTTGAGAGCGGATTTTTTAGCCTTAAAAAACGTTGTTTTCTCCAACAACAAAAATCGCGCGTTATAGGCTTAAGAAATCCAGTCTAATAGCATTGGCTTCAGTAAGACGACCTTCTTTTCTTTTCCCCCTCCAGTGTACCTTGCAGCTAACCCTGTTAGCCTACTGGCTCCACCATAGAGTTATATCATAGATTAGAAAGTTACCTAGATATTCCGTCTCACCTCACTTCTTCCCGTTCTACGCGGACCTCTAGCGGTAGTTGCGGCTACTAATACCTCTATTAATCCTTTTGCCTTCAAAGCAGCACGCAGGTAAAGCATTAGCAGAGGCATTACAGGTTTTGAACTTTGGTTTAACACTTTTGCATGTCAATTTGACGCTTTTGTACTTGAATTTAACGTAGTGGATTTCAAATTAACACTCTTGTCTTTGGATTTAAAGTGGCACTATCACCGATTGAAATGCGAACGAAAATACCGTGGCGCCATCTAGCGACATTGATATTGTTAACCTTTATAGCTTGCTCGCAGGTGCACGAGGATGAACCAAATTTTCACTCAATAATTAAGGATGTCGTGGCTTGTTTGTTTCGTTAAAAGAAATGCCGTTATGCATTCCTTCGCTTGGTGCAAGCAAACGCTAGATGGTACTACACAGAGCTAGCTGTTGTCAGAATTCGTCTGCTTTCAATCGGTGATAGTGCCACTTTAACACACTTGCACTTGAATTTAACACTTTTGCACTTGAAATTAAAGCATTGTAATAATAACTAATTTGTTTTATTCGCTGTAAAGAATGTGAAAGTATAGGAAATACGCTTACACAGACATTTTTACACCATAAAAAAAATGCAGCTGTAATGAAATTTCGCTGCAACGCTCCCCAAAACTCTCCGAAATATCCTATGGCGCTTTACATAAATGACAATTACAGTAATAGCGGCGTTTGAAGCGAAAACGAAAGTGAAACGACGATTGCTTTGGAGTTACTAGCTGGTTTATGCCAAGGCCAAGAGAGTGAGTGATGATTCACAAGGTATTATGGCCAGTAGTGGGGGTGGCGAAACGTATGTTAGAAATCTTGACAGCAATATTACTGAAGTTGACGTACTACGTACTATGGCAACTACAGAGCAAGTAGTACCAAAAGCAGGTAGTACTAAACAATGAGCCACGGACCGACGACGACGAGTCGCAAGGGGCAGCTACTCAAAAACATCAAATTAATCAAAATCATTGTTGAGCTTGTTGCTGACGAAAGAATTCACAACGCGGAACTGTACATAACATTTGGAAAAAAAGTAATGATACGAAATTACCACTGCTATTTTTTAATGTCACTACACTGCATTTTTACAGATTATTCGTGGCAGACATTTACACTGTTTTCTCGAAAGGAGAACCAAGTAAGAAAAAAAAAAAAAGGAGGCCTGAAGCCAATATTTACACGAGCATAACCTAGACAGACAATAAATTACGTGGAAGCATACAATAAATTTCTTAGGCTTAAAAGATCGTTATTTTCTCCAACAACAAAAATCGCGCGTTATAGGCTTAAGAAATCCAGTCAAATATCATTGGCTTCAATAAGACGATCTTCCTTTCTCCCTCCAGTGCTCCTTGCAGCTAACCCAGTTACTGACTCCACCATAGAGTTATACACAATAATTCTACGTCGTGTCACTGCCATATAATACTACGTTATGTCACTGCTCGATTGTAAGGTTGCCATTTGGCAGACACGACGAACGCAAAGCAGGGTGCATTGCTACGAATCCATAATACCAAGATGTCGACTTCAATCTACCGCAAATGTTACCGCGTCTTCAGTTGCAGTGGATGTTTGTATAACGTGTAAATTGCCCAATGGAGATCCGCACAAAAGTGAGCTTTTGACTCACTCGTCCTTGATACAGATCAGTGGTATACAGGCACCGTTGTTCAGAAAGCGTCAAGATGGCCGCTGGGCCCATATCCGAGAGGAACCAAGGTATGATATTTAAGCATAATAAGCATTTGTTGTCCCGATCACGTAATTTTCGGAGCGGAATAACTTCAAAATGTTTTCTTTCAACGGCACATAAAATTTGTTTCGATTCGTTGCTGTAAATGAAAGTTAACCTAGTTGTAAACACAGGGAGTCGGCACGGAGAACAACATATGTGCCATCCCTACCAACAACAGGAAAAGAAAGGGTTACAACTAAAAGTTGATGTGAAACGAAAATGGACGATTACCTTTATTACTAAGCATTCCGGTTTGTTCGGCCCATTTCTGTCTGTTGTTGGTACGTTGTTTTCCCGTGCCTGCTTCCTGTGATCTAACGCCGTGTGTTCCTCTACATAAAAAATTAAGTTATTGTACTCGTCGACGACTCTTGATTTATACATGTGCGTAGCATGTGCTAGTAAAACTTGGATTGTGCTTAAATTTCTTTGCGGATCGAAATGATCCATCAAAAACGTAAATGTACTAAAATCTGACTACTGTATTTATTAAGATCGAACTGTCTCAAAAACGTACTGTAATCATGCATAAAACCTGTGTACACCAGAGGATGGGGGAACTGTATAGTTGTTGTAACTCAGTCTTTGCATTCCACCGCTTATCATGAGGTCGTCTGGGAGAGAAGCTGCAGATTTCACTTTCTGGCTCCTAGCCAATAGCTTTAACAACAGGAATAACGTAATAGGCATGTTAAATGCGTTGGAAAACATTGTATTCGGAAGTCATACTAACTCTCACGTACAGCTAAAACAGTCAAGGTTTACTCCTCAAACTTGACAATTTTCTATTAATTCCTTCATTCTCCAGGCTAAAAAAGACCAAAACCCCGCACACGTGCACCAACAAACTTTTGAACAACGTAGGACAAACGTTTGTTGGTGTGTGTGTGGGGTATAGACTGTAGCCTGAAGAAGGTAGCCAGTATTTGCTATCGAAAATTCTCAAATCAAGGAGTAGGCTGAAACTGTTTTGGTTGTGCGTGACCCTGAGAGTGAGTACAATTCTTGAATTCCAAAGTGGCGGATTTGTCAGCTTATTACAAGTGTTGGAAATGTTGTTGTTCTTAATTGTCTTGGGAGTCTGGATCACCAGCAATCTGAAGGTGGGGGTGATACGAAAAATTGTCAAAATACAGTTAATATTTAGGTTTGAGAATGAGCATAGCAGTGATTAATCGTGAAAGCTTTGTTGAGAACTATCGAAGTAACAATCGAAATTTGGTATTTTTTAAGTTTACTAATTTTTCTTCTTACGTCGTAATACTCCTGCTGAGATTCGTCAATTAAAGTGAGCAGTTTACACATATTTTTTCAAACCTTGTGTGTGGAATTCTCTGCCATCTGCGGTTGTCTTCGTCATCCATTAAGATTTTTTAAACGGATGTAATCAAGGTGCATTTAACAGGTTCTATGAAATATTTTATTATTAACATTGCCAGAATCTTATTTACCAAGGCAATGCAAACAGACATTAACTTCTCAGTGTGTGTGAGAACAGGCATGGAACTGGGAGGCAAGATACACAGTTTAGTTAGATTGCATTAGATATGCAATATGACTAGTTAGTTGATTTTTTTTAAGGTACTTGAAAAATTGGAACCACAAAGTAATTGGATCCCGAAAAATTGGATTGGTTTGAAAAATCCATTAAAAATTTTATCGGTTTTGCAAAAAGTGCTTGATTTTTTTGTGTGTAATCTTGTGCGAACTCGTTGACCAAATTGTTTAAGTTCAAGTTTAGAAAAAAATTCAAGCTGCTGCATGTCTCATAAGTAAATATCTTGATAACGCTGCCAACCACAGAGACAGTTAGGGATCATCTGAGACTGTTCCATGTCTTACTGGAGACTTTGCGGAGTTGTTTATTTTCAAAATGAACGACAGTTGTTTACATTAGTGCACACACTTATTTTCCAGTTCATATCATTCTGTGTGAGGTGCCCAGGGGATACATTTCAGCTTAGTTGGATCCACAGTTTTGCTGGCACAAGACACTATCGAGTAAAGCAATGGAAGTAGCCTGTTTAAAGACATTATGTTTTTACTATTTCAGATGCCACTATTTATGTTGGAGGTTTAGATGAAAAAGTATCTGAAGCTTTATTATGGGAACTGTTTGTGCAAGCTGGTCCAGTTGGTAAGATGCATGACAATATATGTATATATATAAGACAAGGGTATATGATTAGCGGAGTTTGGTTCTCTATGGTGTTTTGGCATGATGTTATGATAGGCCTACAGGGGTGCAGAATATGCCAGAACGAGGTTCGCGGGAAATTTCAGCGAACTGAGGAAATTCACTGAAAAATGGCTTGCCTACATAGTGAAAGGCTGTGGAAATTTGAAAAATCTGTAGGAAAATTTTGCGGGAAATTTTGTCCTGTAAGAATTTTATGCACCCCTGTAGGCCTATATGGAAAATGTTCCATGGGCATCCCTGTACCCAACCTAAAGTATTCCGGTAACCATCCCAACGCATGTCGAGCTTCATTTTTTCTCCCATGATTAGGTCCCTCAACCATATTACCAGGTTACGGTAGGTTTTCTTATAAATTGCTGCTTCATCGTATATAAATCACCTCCCCACCTCCCACCAGAAAAAAGGACACATTTAAGATTTTGTGGATATGTTTACGATCGCTCGGTCGCTTTACACTACGACAGGTTTTGTTAACTCTAAGCAATTCAGTTAGTTGTTAATAGGAACTGTCGATGAGGTGGCAGACAAGAGCATAGACGACATAAATTCTACAACCGTGTCTCACAGTGTCACATTTAAGATGTAAACACTTTGTACAAAATAAAGAATAAGTCAACACTAAATTCTTCTTCGCTGAAAATGATACTTGCAGAAAGCAGTCAGTAAGTAAAATACTTGATAACAATTGATCATTTGGTTTTTTTTTTTCAACCTTTTCTTATTTATTTAAAAGCATCATGTAAATAGGAAGAAATCACAGTTTAACATTAAAAAAATGTACTGTATATCTTCGAATTTAAGCCTCACGTTTTTCCCTCAGTTTTCAAACCACGATTGTGGCTTACAATCGTGTGCAGTTTAAAATTGAATCCGAAACATTGTACAACAGCATTGCAAGTCTGTAGGAAGAGCGCTGCTGCTCCCTATCCGGGAGGGCAATTCTTGCTCCAAAAGTACTTTTTGTTTTTTGTTTTCAAGATTGCGTCGTAAAACCAAACACACTTTCAGTCATAAAGTATGCCGAAACTAACAGAAATAGAGTTGCTGGGAAGCATTTTACAGTCGATTAGGTGTGTATTCGTCGGCGGAGGAAGAAAAAGTACATGAAACATAAAGAATTTAAAAGTTTTTAATGTTTATTTTTAAAATAAAACTAGTCTTTTCTGTGGCTTAGATTCGTAAGAAAAAAATTTTTTTTAAAACTCATTTGAAAATATGGTGAGCGGCTTACTTTCGAAGATATACGGTACTAATTTCAGTAAAGTTTGCACATTTTCACATCATCAAGACTGACCTAATCTCGCAAATTTTCAACGACACCCTGCCGGCTTCATCATGCTTCAAGATTTTTTGGGCTTTTCACTACATTTTTCTTGTCTCTATGGACATACTGTGGATTTAAATTTGAGCGGCACCGCGACCTCCTGTATTCGCAGGATTGCACTACTGATCTTGCATGTACGACCCTCTGTGTATGACAGTGACTGCCGAGATGTTTTTTGACTAGGTTCAATTCTCTAGGATAGGCTGGGCTTTGAACATTCATTAGCCTTGCAGTTTAACATCAAATTTTTCAATATAACTTGCTATGTATTATTATTTAAAAATCAGGTCCACAGCTACTACAATGCCAGATACCGTTCCACAAGTGAGTACTGGAGAAAATCGCACACCGGGGTAATAATCCTGGTACCGGCACAGTCCTGAATGCAGTTGTTGGGGGAGGCTCCGTTTAAATTTTTTCTCCAGGCCTAAAGTGACCTTACTACAGTGCTGTTTAATTGTACTGTCTGTATTATTTTTTTCAGTAAATGTTCATATGCCCAAGGATCGGGTAACACAACAACATCAAGGCTATGGATTTGTTGAGTTCATGGGTGAAGAAGATGCCGACTATGCCATAAAAATTATGAACATGATCAAATTGTATGGAAAACCAATACGAGTCAACAAAGCATCTGCACATCAAAAGAATTTGGATGTGGGAGCCAATATTTTTATTGGAAACTTGGATCCTGAAGTCGATGAGAAACTTTTGTACGATACATTTAGTGCATTTGGTGTTATTCTTCAAACACCAAAGGTGAGATACATGGAAATCAATACTGTTGAAACTAGTGCTCTTCTCACAGTGTCAAACATGATTACTTAGTTTTGTAAGTAGTCTGAATAATTGATTCTTGAAAAAGAAAGTTGTTAGTTTGTCTGATGTGGTGCAATTCAGACATGGGTTAAAAAATTATTGCAAAAGTAACTAAAAAAGGAAATCATTGCAAGTAGGTAATCTGTCTTCAGAAATGAACCAATAACGAAATTGTAATTTGCACAATTGCTCAAAATTATTTTTGGTAGTACCAATATGAATGTTGCAGTCCATTTCCTGTTGACCGTACTTCCTCTGACATTGCCAGGAATTGGAATATGGATCGTTAAAAGTTTAGGATCCTGATGAATTGGAGTTCATCAGGCTCCTAAATGTGTTTGCGCACTAGCTAAATGTGTTTGCCAGTGTGCAAGTACTTTTGGAGGTGGCATACTGGTATGATTCTGAGATAAAGTCTGTTGCAGCTTCTTGCATTTTGTCTTTATTACACTGGAAGTTTGGCCCTGGTTTCTCGTTCTCTTTGTCCTAAGTCATTGAAAGTTATTAGCTTACTAAATTTGTTCCCTAACGTGTAAGTAGTATTTGGAGATGGCCTACTTGCTTGGTTCTGACTTTGCTTCGACTTAGTCGAATGACTACAATTTACCTACCAACACGATTGTGCAATGCAGCATTTATGTCATTTAAGTCCTTTATTAAAAACCGTCAAACACAATGTAAACTGCCTAGTGTTTACTAGTGTTTAGGTTTTTAAAGTTAGCTCGTGCATTTCATTTTTATACTGGCTGTAAGAGAGAGGTGTGTGTGTGAGATGTGAATCTCCACAAATAAAGAAATTAAAAGACTTTGGAAAGAAAAATGAATAAAATTATGGCTATAGAATCTTTATGTGGTATCAGTCTAGGGTACAGCTGGGTATTTTTGAGGAGGGGTGTGTCCCAATACTAAAATTCTGGATTTTCTATAGAATGGGTACTTTTTTGTTATCTTCCCAAAAGAGCTTGCTTTCCAAAGCAACTTTTTATCAGTAGTGATATCATGAGAGCGTAGTTTTTATCGAGAATATACCTTCATAATTTTATAACATCTATTAACCAATGGGAAGCCAGCAAACGGCAGCCACCAGCCAATCACGCCTCCTTAACAATGATTAAACGACCACATGGTATTTTATCAGATTAAACGGTTAGCCTCATCCCTCCATCTTGGTTTTTACGATCGACTCACCTGATACCTTGTTTTCCGCAGTATAACGAACGTTTGCAAGAACTGCATTTGGTAGGTCTAAACCAATTTCTAAACGTATACGACGTACCTGATAGCCAAATGACACATTATTTGAATTTTCGGCGACGTGCTCTTAATCTTTGGTTACCATGGTGACAGAAGATGGACAGCCCAAGTGCGTGAGGCCACTCTCATTAGGTTAGGCCTACTATTATGTTTCCACTGTTTAAATTTAGTACTAGCTGTTTGTAATTTCGTTTCTCGATACAATGAATGAGTATTAAAAACCTTAAGTGTTCTGTATTATGTCACCATGTGCGTTGAGCTACAATTGCGTGCAGCAGCTTTTCATGTACTGCTGATAAAATAAAACTGTATCACTGCCGCTGCCCTTTTTTCCTTAAATCACTGTCGCGGGTCGAAATGTGTTATGTTGATCTTGGGTCCTATAACAAAAATTTAATTCGTACTTTCGCGAAATTGTGACCGATTTTAACAGTCCAATTGACCATTTTAACCAGTAGCGTGCACAGACCACCGAGAGGGCATGGGCAACGTTTGTAAAAGGGCATGCTGAGGTATTGTTTCTGGAGACCTTTTTTTTTTCACTTATCAGTTTTATTTTACCCTTTTTTAAGCTTGTCTCTTTTTTTTACCATTTTCTGCCCATTTCCTGGCCGCCTTTTTGCCCTTTCTAGGGCTCTAGGCCCTTTCTCTGGTTGTAGCACCAGCGTTTATCGGGTCAGAAAACCAATATACGACATATTTTTTTTTTACAAAAAGAGTAAAAAAGACATTTTTTTTAAAAGAGCAGGGGCAATCTCCCACCCCCTTCCTGTGCATACAAGTGATTTTTTTTAACCAGCTCGAAACGAACTTTCCTATGGCTTGGTATAGGCCCTACACTTTAAGACGACTTTGGCGTTAGGCTATTTAGCAAACACTAAACTTCAAATGTGAGATGAGGATGAAAAAATAGCGTAGTAGCCATATATTCTGTTTTTTACTCCTTTTTACATCCTCCACCCCCCCCCCCCTTCCTTCCCAACGGCTATACTGTTAAAGTAGGAGTGGAGTCTTGCTAAAGAGAATGTTTATTTATTTCATGTCTCTGTGGAGATTATTACGATTTTGCTGGTACGTATGGTTTTTTTTTTTAAACAAGTTACAAATCTTTAAAATGTTCAGAAAAAAAGTGTAGGCCTACTAAAAAATTCTTGTCTCAAATACGACCATGTCAGACTTGTGTGGCGGTGGTTCCCTCCCCTCCCCCCCAAAAAAAACCATCGATGTATAGCTTGAGGAGCTTTACAGCTGCTGCCATGGGATCAAGTTATTAAAGAGATTTTTGTTAAATTGAATTTGGTATCCTAGATTTAAGAATGCTCTTGAAACGAGTAAGCTTTTATCACATTTACTGTTATTAAGCCCTCATATTATGCAGATGGGTTCCTTATTTTTACCTACTTTTTAGTGAAAAATTCCTTATTTTTCCTTATTTATGACTTGCAAAATTCCTTATTTCCTGCTTTTTTCCCCCCTAAAACCCCCTACGACCCCTGAGTTAGTCTCAGGCCCATAACTTTGATGTGGGGGCCCTGGCTACAACATCTATTTGTTGTGCGTATTTGAAGTTGAGAGTAATTTTGAAATCTTTTAAGTGAACATTCCTTAACTGTTTTGCATACATCAATAAAGAAAAAAAATTTTAAGCAAATAATTTCTCCAAGAAGATGAGGGAAGCAAATTTTATTTTAATTTATTATTTACTGAAAAACGATGATGCCGGATGGTACTTTTTTCATAGCACAAAAAGGCCCAAAAGGTCATATTCTCCGAACAAATTTCCATTTACACTTCAAGGTGATTAAAGCAATTTTACAACTTGGTTTTGAATCCTTATACTGGTACAATTCAACGATGGTTGCTCGTGTATGAATCGGTGATCAGTCCAAAATCATCATTGATGGAAACAAGTCCATCTTCTAAAATGACGATTTTGGACTGATGACCGATTACAGCCTACTAACGATTTTGGACTGATTGCCCAAGACAGTGCACCAAGCGCATGAATTTTTTTTTTTTTGAAAACTAGAAGAAAAAAACAAAATGTGGGGCATTTACTAGAATGCAGCAGTGTCTGAGAAACATTTATTTTTATTTTAGAGTTGGCTTACACTCGGGACAATGTAGACAATAATGTCCGCTAACGGGTCACACTGCTCATTGATGAAACCCAAGAATATATAGGGAGACTCCTATACGTTCTTGATGAAACCAAGTGGACATGTGTCTGATGTTGCTCTTTTTTTGTGCAGATAATGAGAGACCCTGAAACTGGTAACTCTAAAGGCTATGCCTTCATTAATTTTGCAAGTTTTGAAGCTTCTGATGCCGCAATAGAAGCGATGAACGGACAATATTTGTGCAATCGTCCCATTTCAATATCGTACGCTTTCAAGAAAGATTCCAAGGGAGAACGACATGGATCAGCTGCAGGCAAGTAGTGTATTTGTTTGCCCACATGATATCTAAGAATATTATCCTCTGCCGTTAAAGGACTCGATGACGTAGATGAATTCATTTGTCAGGTAACAGTATTTTAAGGCGTGAGAAGCCAGGCTATTTTTCTATAGCGGCCGTAGTTTAGCCCAAGTAGAAGGTTTATAGTTCATTCCTTTGGCACATGGGTATAGGGAATAGTGGTAGGTAAATTATATATTTTGCCATGAATTTTCGAGTACCTTCGTCCTGAATTGATGTTTTTAAAAAAAAATATTTCTTTTGGTTTACACACGTTCACAAACATTGGTTCCCCAAGAGACCCATCCTTTCTTGATGCTGTGTGAGGACGAGGAGTCAACAATGAAGATGCCTGATCTTGAAAATTTGTTGTAAAATGACTAATTTACCTACTATAGTATAACCGTGTGACGATGGGGAGTAAAATACTTATCTACAACCGTAACTAAAACTCAGTTAAACCAAGTACTGTAGAAGACTTGTGGAATGGTTAAGTTTCATGTGTACATAGGTTGAGATTTCGATCTCATATCCTCTTGGTAGGGAGACCAAGCACGGAAAGCACTTATACATGTTTGACACTCATATTTGAAATGCAGGTCAGTACTATCAGGAACGACTTGTTCGTTTCGCACAACACTCATTTTCAAAAGTGAGATATTCAAAATACACAATATCCAGTGAATTTTTGATAACTTTTTTATAGTCAGTAGGTTGAATTACTGCTACTTAATGTCTTCTTCAAGTTCAGTTCGTTCTCCATTCACTACCACTCGCCGTAGCCCTCTGTAATGATGTTGCCATTCATCTCATTGCCTCAACAGCTTCTCGCTAAAATGCTGGTTGACCAAATACTGATAGTGAACGGAAAACAAACTTATCATGAAGCCTGACGAAAACGGATAACGAGTAAGGCTCGGCCGATATCGATAGGCGTCGGTATCGGTGTTGGATCCGTATCGGCTAACTGTTTTGGTCAAATATCGGTTTTTGTGATATCTTCACCAAAAATTTTCCGTTTTTGATGTTCCAATACAACATTTTAACCATTTTTTCGAGAGCTTTCCAGTGGTGCTAATTTCAGAACGATAGCTTCAGTCATTCTCAAATTATTTAACAAAAACAGGTTCCAAAAAACGCACTTTACTGAAAGATGCTTGCTCATAAAGCTTTGAGATTTGGAATTTTTCACCAAATTTTGTTTCTGAATATGGAAGCAACATTAACTTTACTGAAAGTAAAGCATTGAAGTTTCGGCATCGGTGATGTAGCATCGGACCGTATTGGATTGGTCAAAGTTGCTATCGGCTGAGCCTTAATAACGAGATAAGTAGCAGTAATTCCACCTTGTGACTGGAATCTAAAAGACTAATGCGGTAAAAATTAAAATTAATTATTCCAATAGATCGGCGAAGCAAAACTATAAGACACTAGCCTAGAAAATTAGGCTATAAATTGTGATGTTAAAATACGAGAATCATTCCGGTTTGTGACGACACAATCAATGCGCTCTGCTGGATCATCTATTATGCATAAGGCTGTACCGAACAGATTTTGGCAGATTTTTTGCTGATCGGCAAACAAAAACCTTCAGATTTTCGATTTTTGACAAGCCCTTGACAATAAATAAATTCTGTTCTCCACATGTTTGTTACCTTTTGTTTTAATTTATGCTACGCCTACATGTTTTACATTGTGTAGGCTAAGGTTAATAACGGACAAATTTTTACTTTTATTTGGGTAAAAAAAAATGTATTACAATGTTTTCATAGCCTACAAATTTGTTAGCCTACAAGTTTGTGTAAGCCAGAAAAAAAAATTGTTAAAAATCTGTAGCGATCGGTTCGGTTAAATCGGTACACCAATCAATTTGTGGCTGATCGGATCGGAATCTGTTCGGCAAAAAAAATGCTGATCGGTACAGCCTTAAATTTATGCTCAATGCCAATTGAGACAGTAGCTGCATTCTTCGCTACAAGGACGTAGCTACTACTCTGAACACAAGACCCGTTTACTTTTCGTGGCCTAATCGTTTAACTTCAGAAGAAAATTATACGATGGTACTCGTGCATGCAAACTTGTGAAACGGGTTGGTAAAGGTTGGATCAGTGCAGCGTTAGTGTAACGTTATTTCTTTTTCCAAACTATCATTGACAATTGTGTTTGTTTATTTTAGAAAGGCTTCTGGCAGCGCAGAATCCTCTGTCACAAGCAGATAGACCTCATCAGTTATTTGCTGATGCGCCACCACCTCCCCAATCGTCTGTGCCCCCTGCACCACCTCCACCACCTATATCTTTACCCATGACAGGAGTGCCACCACCTGGTAAGCAGCACTAACAGCGTATTTTTTGTGTCCTTATATAATTATATTTGCAAAATTCAGAGTATTAATTTTTGTTGTTATCAGTTATTATAAGCCAAGGATTAGGCCCACCACCTGTTCCACCACCTTCAGGAATGCCTCCGACTGGAATACCTCCACCTCCTTTGCCAACTGGTGCTCCACCACCTCCATCTTCACTTCCACCTCCACCCCCTCCATCAGGTAAGCACTGAGTTTTGAGACCTATGTACTTAATGCTGTACTGGAAACTAGGGATCGACCGAATCTACTTTTACCAAATCCGGATCGGGTCCGGATAATTTAAAAGATTTGGTGAATCGGATCCGGATCCTAACCAAATCCAAAATAAAAACTTTGTTGATTACTTCAGACCTTTGTATTTTATACAGACTAAATTTTCAGTCTAGCTGAGTAAAGTTTAAAGACTCCAGTACCTATTTTCGCAACTTGTTTATTGGGTTTTCACTTATAACTTCTGAATAGTTTATGCTAGTCATTTGAAATTAGCTCCATTGGAAAGCTGGTGAAAAAACGCTTCAAATGGTATATTGAAACTTTGAAAACGGCCAGAAATTAGCGACGTTATTGAAAAATCTCCCAGACATTATAATTTTGCCGAATCCGAATCGAATCCGAACCCTAAAGATCCGGCTTCAGATCCAGTTCGGATTCGGATTCGGTCGATCCCTACTGGAAACATAATTCTCCTTATTTACACGAATGTGAAATATCGTGGAACCAATTACCGCATCAACTAGAGAGACACATGTTTTGCAAAATTTCTGTGACTTCTTTCATGTGTTATGTATTTTTTAATTTCCATCAAGTAATTGTGTGCGGGTTACCACAGGAGTTCAACGAGCCAACCTTAAAGTCTCGGAATGTGCAGAATCAAGGATTTTTCGCAGAAAATTGTAGAATTGGGGTATTTTGTGACCAAATTACCCAATTTAGAAAAAAAAAATAATTGTTTTAGCAGCATGGCTGTTATTTGAAAATGTGCACCAGGTTATTGCATTTTTTTAAATTTTTGTTTTGGTCAAGAAAGTAATTCGACTTTGTGTTTCATTTTTCAAAACAGCAAGAAAGTAATCCATTATAGTTTCAACTTTATCCTTACTTTGAGTCACAGAATTTGAAACATTGATACTGCAGAAAGCATCACGGAAATAGTGATGAACTTTTCGCGGATAATTTCCCTCCGAATCAATCGATTTTGACGTTCAGATACACATTTTAAGAGAGACTTCACACGGGAACAGCACGACGTTAGCATCATTTAAGTCTTGTCGTTTTCATGTACTGAGGTTTCCATGTTTGATAAAAAAAAAGTAATTCTATCTCCGAAATAATTTTTTGTGACCTAATTTGTGATGCTGTTTTTCAAAATAAAGTGTGCTTTAGCTAGCATAAACAAAGTAAGTTGTATTGCTAAAATTACTTCGTTCCCATTGCTGTTCAAGTTCATTACAGTTAAACCTCTTTATAACAACATCTCTTACAACAATAATCCTGCTATAACAATGCCATTTTCGAAACTCCTCAAGCAACAATGCATGCAAAGTGATTGTTTATAACTATAAACCTCATATAAGATTCCACTTCCAAGGACCCTTGGACATCGTTATAAAGACGTTTCACTATATAGTATTTTTCATAAAGTAGGTAAGTGGTGGGAATTTCCTGTGATTAGTTGTCTTGTATTTACATTTTTTTTTAAAGTGACATCAGATGGGTTTCAATTATTGATTGATTTAAATAGTTAGAGGGGAAAGTTAGTTACTAATAAAGTCCTAAATTTGAATGCAGTAGTAAATAATACTGTAAGAATCAAGACACACGTTAGTGTGTCACCCGCCAAGATAAAACGATAACATCCAGATAAAAATATATATATGAGCATGGCGACCACTAGACACGTCGTGTCTGTACAGCAAAAGGCAGTGTGGCTGTTTTCAGCCGTCTGAGGATAAATAACAACGCGACAGAAAAGGCAGAAACTTGTCTGATCGTGAGACTTTGGACACCTGACAACATAAAAGTCACTGTTAAGGACACAGCTTACCGTTTTCTTGTTGAAAAAACGACGTGAATAACGTTGACATTTGCCTAATTACTTACTGCGTACTACTAACGATTGTTTTTGTGTCACGAAAATAAATTCTTTAATGCGGTGAATAAAGCTGGCTCTTAGCAGCTCATTTTACCGGTATTGCTCTGTAGATGTGACCTTTTCATATGGAGCTTTCTAATTGGTCAAGTGGTTCAGAGGTTAGGGAGCTCCAAACGACCAAATTGATTTGAAAAAAAC
>JAHWFP010087669.1:56292-71196 GCA_023313725.1 Lithobius niger | reverse complement strand
GGCTTCAAAGTTATTTAGAGCGGGCCAGCTGCATAACCGGTCTGTGCATGCGCGTGCACAAACTCTTTATAAAAGCATTCAAGTGAGGTGGCCTGCCATCTTTTTCCCTCTAGCGTGCTGCTGTTGTGGCAACGCTTTCATTTCTTTCCCGCTTCACTGTCGTTCATCTGTCGCCAAGGATCAAGCCCGATGGCAAAGAACATCTTTGTCCATGGCATGACTGCGTGTATGACGAAGGATTCTTTTCCCGTAATGACTTCGCCGGCTGTCTCCGTCGCCTCATCGTGGGTTACCATTGACTCAAGAACGATCCCCTGCCGTCACGCTTGCCGATCGATCGTGCCGTTTGTCTGTCTGCCATGCTACCGGCCAATCCACTGCTTGCCGCTTCATGCGTGCCCTCACTGCTGCCACCAGCATCGCTAAAAATGACGCAAGAGCTCGATTAGGCTTATTCTTTTGCTGCGTTCGTTTTCCTACTAAGTATTGGATTTTCTGCTGCATCACACAAAACGACACTTGTTTCCCAGTATTTTCGGATAGTGGTTAAAATCAGTGAAGCCGCCCGCCTCGAGTGCCTGAAAACTCCATGACCACCTCTCGTGAAAATGTGTATTTAAATGCCAAAGTCGGTTGACGAGTGAAAATTTGTTTGGGTTAGTACTAGTTTATCATGGCTTTATCTACTGATACAGCAAATATCAGTAGAGATCTGTAATTGGGATTGGCCCAGCCTTACAAACTGCACGTTCACAAGACATTCCAGGAACATGTAGGGACGAGTTCTAATGATGCCCAACTGCAGGCCAGGATTAAATCGGGAATATAAAGTAAACAAATGACGCTCAAACAAAAAAAATATCAATACCTCATCACATCGGTAGTGCGAATTTTCGATAGGCATTATCCGAAAAACGTTTTCAGTCCTCCTTATCTTCGTCAGGCAGCAAGAAACGTGTGAACTACAGTCTTCATAATTGTATGCACTCTTCTAGCAGCCAATCCAATCCAGTATCGGTATCATTGCAGCTTTACTATGCACAACATCAGGAACACGCACTTGACTACATCAAAGCTTCTTCGACACTGCAGGGTTCATTTGGTTTTTTTTTAAGTTTTATTATTTTATTGCCTCTGTTGTGATTGGGCCGGTTTTGGTGTTTTGTGCTGCTATGGTTTTGTGGGTGACGGTAAGGAGAGCCTTAATTTGACTGAAGGCACCTTTAGTTAGGTTGCATGGTGGTGGATTTTGTGTGGCTATTGTGAGCGATTCATGTGCAAACCTTGGGTATAATTTCTTTTCTTTTAAACCCTGGATACCCCAAACCCCTGCTATCGAACAATGTGCCAGACATCCCACATGTTTCGGATCTGGCGATCTTGGAATTATCAGTGGAAAAGAGTGAGGAAATCATGAGTGTTAGTGTGGATCGTACTCTACAAGTGGTTATGTCGCCAACAAAGGGTGCGCCACGAACAAAGGGTTTATCGCCAAGCAAGAGTGTGTCGTCAAAGCGTGTACGCATTTTCTTTTCTTTTTTCTTTTTAAATTTCGGTATCGAAATCAGGGTTATGTCCGGTGTCTACATGGTGCACTGCCAGACCATCATTTAGATCAAACTGTTGAACAGCAGCTTTGTGTTCGGAATTTCTTGTTTTGACGAGGCGTTTTGTGTGCCCAATGTAAATAGTGTGGCATTTTACGCACGGAATCCTGTAAACAACGTTAAGGCTCTTGGAATAGGTTTTTGTGGCGGTCTAAGGAGGGTTTTGATGTTAGGGGGTGACGAAAATCTGGTGTGAATGTGGGTTCAGATACTGACTGGAGATACGGGATAGTAATTTCAAAAAGAAATTATACCCAAGGCTTGCACTCGAATTACTCGCAATAGCCAAACAAAATCCACCACCATGCAACCTAACTAAAGGCGCCTTCGGCCAAATCAATGCTCTCCTTCCCGTCGCCCACAAAACCATAGCAGCACGAAGCACCAAAACCGGCCCAATAAAATAATAAAACATCAAAAAACCAAATGAACACTGCACTGTTGAAGAGGCTTAGATTTACTCCAAACATGTGTACCTGATGTTGTGTAAATAGTGTAAAATATTTTTTTGGCCTGAAGAAGATCTGTGATCTGGATTGAACATTCGCCGACATTCATCAAAACAGTTGAGTGAGCTGAAATTTTTTATCTCTAAACATGAAACCACAACGTAAAATGCCGAATTTTAATTGTTAAACTACCAACTGTAATTACTAAGGCTGCGCCAATACCGATACTGGATCGGATCGGTTGCCAACATTCGCGGTGTCCGCAACTTTCGCAGAAATATCGATAACTCTGGATAACTACATGCGGTTTACGGCATTTTGTTCAGGAAATCACAGAGTATCTTCCTAGCTAAGTTTTAACTGTTGGTTACTATGTAAAATTAGTGTATTTTAATAATTATTGGACTTTTACAAAACACTACACCGTTGATGAGAAATTTTGGATACCGGTACCGGCAAAAATGTAATAACCAGTTTGGTATTGGTCTCGGTTCAGCTTTAGTAATTATAGCCTATACAAAGTACCTATGATAATAAAAATAACAAATAATGATTTCACTGGTTTTTTTGGTGCGACTCCTTAATTTCTTTTCCCAGGTGTAATGTGAATAAGCCCTACCTTGCCAATAACTACGTTTTCAGTCAACCGTGCTTGAGCTCCAGGAAAAGGCAATTTCGTAAGGACACATAGTCGTCCAGGGTGGCTGCGACCCCTGCATCCCTACTATGTACGTATATATATTTGTTTTCTGGGACGGGCGTTGGGGTGGTTAAGATGGAATGTTGGCACCAAGCAGCTCACATCACAAAATAAAGGTCCTTGGTCCAACCCAACAGGGTTTGATTTTAGTGATGTTGAGACAAAGCTGGAGAATAGATCTGAGACTACAATCTATCCCCCCCCCCCAAAAACTTTAAAAAAAAAAGATCAAATTGTGTATACTTAGTGTGTTTTATTCCGTTAATTGGCTGTTGCACATTATTCAACACCACAAACTCGTCACAAAAACATTAACCGTACTGAAAAATTCCCGATTATCAGTTTACAGTGACCTCATCATCAATGATTGCTTTGGTTTGTTCGCTTAAATTTAATGCTTTACTTATCATTTGTGGATCAAAATGATCAGTTGGATCTTGTTGCTTCCAAGAAAACTGAGTATTCTCTCCACCTGTAAAAAGTAGAAGGTGTTTAGAATAATCACATTGTAAACCTACTTATTCAATCTTAGGAGTAAACAAACTAGTTTGAACTAGCAGGAGTGTGCAACATTGCGCCATCATTGAATGTTGTTCATTAGCAGAACCGGTTAAAAAAAAAATTGGTTCTCAGGCCCACCCGCATTGGCTTGACAAATACCAGCCTCGAAGACTTTTTTGGGAAAAAAAATGTGCGATATATTGTTTACTTGATGAGTTTAGCGGTCATATGAACTTTTTCTCTGTACTGTAGTTTGTTTGGCTCCAACCTCTTTCCTGTCAAGTCTAATTGCGAATGATTTGTATGCCCACTCGACTCATCCCTCCCCAGGGACCGTTATTTATGACTTTGCCAGATTGTCAGTCAATAGTATGTACTCGGAATAATAACACACGTAATACTACACACCACCTACTGCAAGTCGGCGGAGCGATAATGCATTGTAGATTGACTCCGAAAGCAGTGTACTTCGGATCACAAAGGAAATGAGAAATTGCTCCATCACTCCATCAGATAACAACGAAAATATCGTAACAGTAGGACTTCAGAAACATTGTTTAAGCATTGTTGACTCCTAAGTTCTCCTTTTTGGCAAATAATGGAAAGAGAAACTGCCCCTTCACCTAACAGTACAATGCTTACGCCTCTGTATTGTAACTTCATTCCGTACTGCTCCATCCCTGCTCAAGGGAAACGAATATACCCTTCAGCGAGAAAAACGAAACAACGTCCAACAATTATCCTTTACCACACGCATGAAAGTCACATCTCATTGTTGCGCTTGCACTGTTTACTGTTATTGAAATGGGCATTAAGTTGGATAATGACTGAAAAACTTTGGGCATTCATACAACAAAGTCCTTAGGCGCTAAGGCGCCCTTGTGCAATACTATCCTATACTTATCGACAGCTGTGCAATCTGCCATGTCTTATGGTGCAGATATGACTTCAATTTGAAGTTTTGGCTTTATATTTGAACAGGTTCGTTTAAAATGCTCATTCTCACAAGACGACCGTTTTGTGTATTTGATTATATTTGCATGCCTCACTAAGGACCATTTTATCTACGCTATTTTTGCCACGTCATTTCTTTTTATTTTTCCTCAAAACATCGGTACTGAGAACCAACTTTTCTTTTTTTTAAAAGCCGAATCCAACATATATAACTGTTAAAATGCTGCATATTTTTTTTATTTAAATCATTCCTATTGTGATTAGGTATACAGGGGTTAAGACCTAATATTCTCGTGTTCAGAACCACATGTAGCTAAATACTCACCAGCAGTAACAATGATCACTCCACCACTTTGATACCCGTCACCTTTCAAGTTACCACCAACTCCTTCTTGCCTTCCCTAGAAAATACATTTTTTTTTGTAAATCTGTATGCAGTGAATCATTATCAATAGTGTTTCCTTCTATACATGAAAATTAGCAACGACTACTAGCCGCTAAGTTTCTTCAGGTGCTGATACCTAAATATTTCCTTCTTCATACAGCCGTAAACTCTATGGATTGGCACAAAATTTTAGGGGAATTTAATCTGACCATCTTCCAAAGAAGGAAATGTTCTGATACTAATAATTAATATAGGCACCTAAGATTCGTCCGATGCAACATTTTTTTAAATTCAATACAAATCTAAATTGTCTGACCGTAGTGAGTAAGAGACATACCAAAATTTTTTAATAAAACTTTTATCAACACATATTTTCACTGTTTAAAAACTCCTTCAAACTCCCCTCCTAAAATGTGCAATTTGGTGTAAGGCCACGAAAAAAAATTTGTCTATGTTAGGCAACAATTCGTCTGCTGAACGTGCAACATTATGTGTACCGTAATAACTCGAACAAGTGCCCGGGCACTTAGTATTTTTGTGACAGGCTACACCCAGCGCTAATCAGTATTTTCATGACATGCTAAACTTAGTCCTAATTCAAGGCCCTATTCTCATTATTTTTGTTAAGCTGCTCTATTTCACTGTTGGGCCACTGTAGGATGAAATAAACGAAGTTTCATCCTAAATTGTGTAAACTTGACTTGTTTGACAGTTGAATACACATCTGTAGTCCCGGCAACCTCGTTACCTGGTTATCGAACTTTCTGCATTTATGGGAACAAAGTTACCTTGCTGATGGCATCTCGTCCCTTCTTGGCTACCAATGAAGGAAGAAGGCCTAGTAAAGATGTTCTGAAACGGAAAAAGAAGAAATTGGCAACAAATATCTACAGTAAACAACTAGGTAAAAAAAAAACTGTTGCTTAGGCCATGTAAAAAAATTGGTTTTTGGGCGAGGTTGTAAATTGAAGCAGCAGGCAACCAGGCGTTTTATTTTTATTTTTTATTTTATGTCTGGCATGGAGGTTTCCTTTAAGAAGGTACTGGATTGAGGGAGTGGAGAGAAGATTCAGAATCTTCTGAATTTTAGAAGATTGTAAACCAGTTTATCTTTGCTCATGGTTATTTGCTCACGTTACCGGTATTAAGGAAGCACACTGACCTGAGGAATTAATTTCTAAATAGAAAAACATCGTTGCAGTACAGTATGTACAACATAGTATGTATGTCTAGGTTGTGAAAGTGAGCGAGCTTTGACTTTGTTGAATTTTACGAGTCGATGATTTCACATTACCGGTATTAATTTACCCTTTAAGGAAACACACAATGACTGAGCAATTAATTTCTAAATAGAAAACCATCGTTGCAGTAAAAAAGTCAAAAGTTCGCTCACTTTCACAGCCTAGACATAGACTATGTCTTGCTACGAAGTCAGCAAATTTGTGTCGAAAATGAGCAAGACATTGTCTAGGTTGTGTAAGTGAGCGAACTTTTACTTTGTTGAATTTTAAGAATTAATATCTATAGTGCAGGGAATGTGCGATTACGAATAAGTAGTATAGAATTAATATATATCTATAGAATTAATATCTAGTTACAAGGAAGACTCTCGGCACCAAATCTTGTGTTCCCAGACATTTTTTAAATATTCAAAATGTTTGAGTACAACATAGTATTTTTTTTTTTAATCTAAGTTATTGGCCTATTTTGGTAAGATGAATCTGGTATCTAATCTTGGTATAAAGAGCACACAAAACACATAAAAGACAATTTTTTAAAAAGTACAAGTGGATTAAAAACGGAACTGATGATTTTCATCCTCATTGTGGTAATTGTATTAAACGAAGGTTAAATTAAGGTTAACTTTACATCGGTAATGTTAAAATAGATGCAAGCGTACAGTTATTTACGTTTTGTACACTAAGATTTCAAAGTAAGGATATTTACCATTCCAATATCCTTGCAAATTTTCGACAGTCAGGTTTACTTCGTCGTGATCGTTCGTCTGCTTTCGTTCGACTGCTGATGAGCGACGAACGAAAGCACATGAACGATCACGACAAAGTAAGCGGTTATGAAGACAGTCATTTTGAGCCCCTCCAACTCCAGAAAAACCTGACTGTCGAAAATTTGCAAGGATATTGAAATGGTAAATATCCTTAACTATGAAATCTAAGCGTACAAAACGCAAACATGGACTCAGAATTTTCAAAGTAAGCGATGCGACATTTAAAAAAAGCGTAAAGTTGTCTAGAGTGAAGAACGCATTGCAAATTAGTAAATTCTACCAGAAAACTTACCTAGTTTTTGTAGAATTGGAATTCTTTAAGTAACCTAGTTTTTGTAGGAATTCTCTAAGTATCCAAGTATCAAAGAGTGTGGTTCTAGCAATGGGTTTTATGTCATTTACCGCTGACCTCTGACCAAAACCAGCCAATCACAGCTCCTCTTGTGGCCACGTAACTTCCGATCCATTTCCTTCACTTCTCTTTCTCCTACTCCCCACTTCTACCGTGGCAAACAACTTACGCAAGGGAGGTGGGTGGAACTCCACGGTAGAACCACACATTTGAATACTGAGAGAATTCCAATTCTCCTATCCTACAAAAACTAGGTAAGTTTTCTGGTAGAATTTACTAACTCCCTAGCGGTTGTACCGATGAGCCGACTGATTTTGAGCAGTTGTGCCTACTCCAACACCCGGCATTGCAGGAGACGCCCCGCCAAAGACCCTACTGCGTAGTGTACCTGGAACGTCTTCCGGGTACTGCAATTATCCTACCTGACAATTTGCGCCGATGGTGCACCAGACCATATCAGACCAGACACCATCGCGGACCTGGTCGAATGCATCACAAATATGTCAGTCTTGATTCCTGCGAAACGCAGGCCTGTCACCAGTCATCTGGATATTGTTTACGACGTTACAGAAGAGTGAGGCTTCTTCCGGCTGATGAACAAAACGATGGACCTCTGTCCCACCAACAAAGCCTTTTTATCCCGGTACCACACCGTATGCCTAAATGTAACGCTTTAGACATCTTACTACAGCCACTCGCCCACACTGCAATGCTACAAATGCTTCCACTTGCCACGGGCGCTTCGGCCCCATCGTCTTATCTCCAGTCACTACAACTGTCACTTCCCTCAACGTCACACCGCTCCAGGGATACTAGATTTAATATATTATTAACTTTGACGAGCCTTATGTCAGCCGAAGCAATTAATGCTTGTATGGGTGAACCGGCTCAATTTTGAACATTACCAGATTTTTTTTTAGAGAAGAAGAAATCTGGTGAAGGAAGGTGCCAGCCCGGGGATTCGATCCGGGAAACCTCCGATCATCGTCGGGTCCGAAAGATTGTCCAGAATTAGCCAGAACACATCCCATAGCCGCTGAAGGGGCATGGTAGCCTCTCACTCTACCCTGGCCGGCAGTCCTGGCGGGGACTTTGCCAAGGTCCCCTTTCCAGGGGTTCGACCAGATCCGCAATCCTCCAGCAACCAGGCTGAGCTCTCTCACCGCTCAGCCACGATGACCACTAACATTGCCAGTTCATCTCTGCGCTTCCCTGTACACATCATCAATAGGGCCCCCGAACAAATTATCCTGCGTAGGTACGTCAGGTACATCAGCCAGCAATCTCCGATACACCTCCTTATAGGCAAATTGCA
Source organism: Lithobius niger (assembly GCA_023313725.1). NCBI lineage: Eukaryota > Metazoa > Arthropoda > Chilopoda > Lithobiomorpha > Lithobiidae > Lithobius > Lithobius niger. The sequence continues at coordinate 62,925 of JAHWFP010087669.1, read as the reverse complement.
GTTGTCCCCGTCTCATCGCTGTCAACTGCAGCGTTGCATTAATTTTCAAACCTGATACATCCATCACACTCTGCCTGACCAGAACCATCTGGCTACCATGAAATTCAAGACAATAATTGTCCGACCATCTCAAGTGATTGTAACAAAGGCAGCAAAACTTGCAATCGGCCCAATTGCACAGCATGCAGCTATCTGTCCACAGTTTCAATGACCATCGGTTTATTATTAGCTCTACGACGCAGCGCCTCCTCAAACTGACTCTGACCACCAGGTCCGTAACATATCTCCCTTGGATCTCATTCAACGCATTAGCAGACAAAAGCGCATTATTGTGGAAATCTCACCATTGCAGGGTCTTGGCCCCCACGTGCCAACGCACTACCGGCGTTATAGACACCAGGCAAATCCTAAGTCGAATCATGGTCCGCTATTTTTTCCAATACCTTGGACCTCACTCCCACCCTGCCAGACGCCAAACTAACCCTGTAACTCTTAAAACCATACCTATTCACCGAGCCCTCCTCAGACTCTGACAATTCATACCGGTCATCTGCCAAATACTCGTTGAAATTTGCCCTCAGCGTGGCAGACCCGACGTCGGTGCACTTCTCAACTCCGCACCCAAAATGGCCAGTAAATATTTTAAAGCTTCCTCAATCTGTGCCAAAGCACTTCCCTCACTATACTACGATACATTACCTACCCTATTAGCATCCAAATCCTCCAATACCCCACTTCTATCATTAGGCCTAATCGACCATCTTGGCTACCGCCAGGTAACCCCCGCACTTTCTCCTTTCCCATCCCTACCTTCTAACTATTTTTACTTACCACAGCTTCACACGTCTGCATAATCACGTTACAAACAAAAATTTGCTTCATAACCAAAATATCCAACTCGGAAGTTGATGCCATTCTCAAAACAAAAGTGGGGAACAGGAATAGGAATTGTTGGCTGTTTTTGATCAGAGGTAGGAGGTAAATGGCATAAAACCCATCAGTTCAACCTCTAGGTATAAATGTTGGAGAATTATTGTTTTTGGAGGGTTTTATCAGTTCTTACGAACTAGCTAGGGAAGATCAGAGCTCGAAATTATTTCATAGTCGCAGCAAATATTTTCTAGCTCACATTCACCACAATGAACAATATGAATAAATAACACCCCTTTCCTGGTCGGATTGGAGGGTTTATATATATTTTTTTTGGGGGGGGGGGGGAAGAGACAGAGTGGCTGACTACAATAATGATGCAACTGTTTTGTCAGTCAGTTTTACCAATCTGCATTCCATACTATAAAAATTTTCGATCAAGAGTTCGGCCCATTACCCAAAAAAATTATTCGGCCTGCAGCAGAATCAGCAAGGCCGCCAGGGACACACCGTGGTCAAATTTCAGCCGTTTCGTCAATTCTTGACCGATTTTGATGCAGCAGCAGCACACTATTTTCATCAGCAAAATGGAGCACAATTACGCAATTTCAAAGTTAAAGAATAAATTATATGTCTTCGAGCGAATTTTTGATATTCCGCAGTGCTGGTGGTGTTAAAAACTCAGCCAACTGTCTTCATCAGGTATCATCAGGCAAAAAAAAAAAAATTAAAAAACCCAACCATTTTCATTGGCTCAACAAAGACTTTTCCATTGGTGGGACAGCTAAATCAAGAGGTTAAAGCACTGAAAAAGTTATTCAGTAATAATACAACGTATGGGTATCATATAACAAAAGTAGATTAGCTGCACATAATGTTTCCAGACAATTCGTGTCGCAAAAAGTTCTGCTGCTGCTGGGAATTGGGTAAAGTTCTAATAAAGTATAACCTCTTTATAACCGTACCTGTTGGGTCATCAGAATTGTATTGTTATATTGGGGTTATTGTTATAAAAAAAATTACCTATAACGATATTATTGTTATAATTTGCTTACAGAGCCTAACAAGAAAAAAAAATCATTAGGGCTATGCAAGTTAAAACAAACCATCTGAAGTCTACACTATATCCTCCTCCCTCTAGGGTATTGTTAGAAGTGATTGTTAGAAGTGATAGGGTATTGTTAGAAGTGATTTTTATTTGGCATTAGAACAGTGGCAGTTTGGCCATTCTTTAATAAATGTATCATTGTAATGCGGTAATTGGTATGAACAAGTATTGTTATAAAGAGGTTATACTGTTGTACAGTTAAACCTCATTATAACAATACCTCTTATAACAATAAATCCAGTTATAATAATGATATTTTTTATTCTTCCACAGCAATAATGCATGCAAAAGTGCTGGTTTATAATGATAAATCTAATATAGCAATCTATTTCAAAGGACCCTTGGACATCGTTATAAAGATGTTTCACTGCAATTTCGGTTTTAAGAGGTAAGATTTTCGTAACTAATACCTATTCTACAGGCAGCATTTGATCTTCAAGGAAAGAGTCAAAGATGGTTGGCCATGACGATATACATACGCTAAAATTGCCAATCTTTTTATTTAACTGTAGGGCAGTTAAGCTATGTTCCTTCGTAACTTACATTGCTGTTAACATAATGCAAAGCCAAGGAAGAAATAATTAACGCCTTTCATATAAAAAAAATTCTTTTGGTACTCTATTATAAAAATTGTCTGTTGAATCCAATTTTCGGCGGACTAAACATTGTGACGACACTGTTTGTGGGGAGAATAACAGATGGTCACGGATATTGCTAGCAAGCTCCCAGCAATTTATTCGGATGCCGTGAGCTATTTCGAACCATTTGTCAGATTAAAACAGACCAAAATATTAGGGTCCTCGAGCGTTGACTAACAATTTTCACAGTTATTAGAATCATTTACTTACAAGTTGTATCTAAAAAAAAAGTGTTCAAACCATCGGAGTGAACCACTACTACAGCACGTCCCCTTAACCATTTTAAAATGAAATTTGCTTTTTAAAAAGAACTGAAAAAGTTTATTACTTGTTATAATTCAAGTCCTTGTAACATTTCTTGTTGAGGTCAATATAAAGTTCTGAAAGACATGAAAAGGTAAGATTACATACACATTCAGCAACATACACACTTCAAAGCCGTCTGGAGTGAAAATTTCACAATGAGCAGTAGGTTAGTATTTCTTGTATATAGTCTATGGGTTCATGCATGCAAAAAAAATTATTCGACAAGCGCTTGATGCAACCTTACAGTTTGGTACATTTTTATATTCCTAATATTAATAATTAATTCACCTTCAAATTGGTTACACCTAGCGCCATACCAATCAAGTGGGAGAAAGGCTCACTCTCAATTTCACGAAGATGTGTGTGGGTGGCAAAACTGTAAATTGAGTTGGTCGTTTTATTTAATACTTTTATTTAACTTAATAGTAAATAAGTAAAAAAAAAAAATCAAAATACCAGGGTCACCATGTTGATTTTGGTTTCTACTGCTTAACTAAAAATATCCATTACCTGAGCTTTTAGTGTTCTCCTGCTTTGCTGTTTGATATAGAGATTAAAGTTCTAGGAGCCTGCCAGCCTCTCGACGACCCAATACGCATCAGTTCTGTGCATCCCTCCATCATATACAGTGCCGTAGGCAATCGCAGTGTGGTCTTGTATTCCTCTATAAAAGATAATGTATATTTTCGGTTAAGCAATAGAAATCAAAATCAACCAGGTGGCCCTGGTATTTTCATGTTTCTACATGCCAATGAAAATATACAATACCTGAGCTTTTAGCATTCCACAGACCTCATCAAAAGCCGGCAGGCGCTACCTTGACGGGCACCCCAGGGTTCGAGCTGGCGCCCCCAAAAGTAAAAACTTTAAAATAGATTGCGCTAACGAGTTGTAGTTGTAGTTGAAAATAAGTCTGAAATCCTCTGTCTTCCTTGAGCAGAAAAAAAACGGGACTGTAAAACCCTGTCTGGACTTGGCTGAATCGCTGCCTTTGTTAGGAGACTGTTTATTTAGGCGGAAACGGTCGGAAACGACTGTTGCAGTGGACCATGGTGGCGATGTGAGTAGGAGGGGTTTGAAAAAATGCGGATGAAATCCGTTGCTGACGATTGATAGGACGGTAGGGTTGGACGTCAGAGCCTGCCAAGCAGGGAGAAAGTGCCGTAGACGACCCCCGACTGGAAGGGTCGCGGAGCAATTGTCAGCGACTGAAACGGGGTCGCTGTTTAGGTCCAGGAGAAATATACTGTCCTCGTCGGTCGGGAGTGGCACTGCGACCAAAGGACTGACTCCATCCGCGTTTCGAAAGGGCGTCTGCTCGGGATGTGGTGGGGATGGCAAACGCGGTTCTTGGTGGTGTATGCTAGAGGGTGGTGAGTGCCATTCGTCTTTGGTGCCAGTGCGAGTGAGGTGCATCAAGTACCTGGGGTATCGTGATGACTTGGGACGAAACGGGTTGGACTTGCAAACTACGTCTAAATATGGAGCGAGCATCGGGATTAGGCCCCGAAAGAGTGTATCGGACTTGTGGATGGGTTGATTACGTAACTCATGACGTGTTGAGTCGTTGAGGTTCAGGGTTGTGTTAAGGGCTACCTCCTGAAGTAGGAGTGTGGAATTAAAAACGGCTCTTGTGAGCCAGTTCATGGAATGAAAGGTCGCGAAGCAAGCCTTTCGGAAAACTTGACTAATGAGAAAGGCCAGGTTCTTAGTTTCAACTGAGGTTGGTTCGGCAATGACTTTCTCACATAATGTGCTTATGGCAGTGTTCAGGACATCTGCCTGAGAGGCCGCACAAGACCCAGCCATAAAAGGTGGTCATTGTCACGTAGAACGGAAGTAGGAACCGAGACTCTGCAAGGAATGAAGAGAGCAGTCCCGAAGTCATCTTTAAATCTGCAGTAAGGAATTCTGAACGGGGGTAAGTGTCAAAGTTTTTTGGATTTGCAGCCCCATCTCCCGTTGGGCAGAAGAAAGCTGTTTCCCGACAAGGGCGTGGGGGAGGAGGATCCTTGTCAAGATCTAAGGGGTTATCCTTCCCTAGAAGGAGACCACCAAGGATCGCTTGTTGACGAGGAAAATGATCGCGCAGACCAAAACCAAAGCCGATGGAGAGACCGCGATTCTTACTTGGCTCGGTCATTGGAGGTGAAAGCTTACATAGGAAGCAATCTGTAATAATATCCTCGACTGTCTTCAGGAGGTCTGGAAGTGGGACTTCTGAAGGGTCGGGGTCATCAGGGAAAAATGCAGCAAAATGGGTGTGACGAGAAGGGAGATCGTCAGAGGCGACCGACTGTTGGTCAGGGTCGTCGACTGCCGAACCGAAGTTATCAAAGTCTGCAATGATGATGGGTCTTGAAGGTCTTAGTGGGTGAAACACCGCAATTTCTTACTGGAAGTAGCAGTCACCCAATCTGGGGTGTACTGGGTCGATGGCAGTGGCTGAGGGGAAGTCGTTCGCTTGCATTTGAAGGAACGAAGGAGTGGATTCCACAAGTTCGTGAACCCTTTCCTTGGAAAGTGGTTTGTTGGAAGGGTCGGAACTAAGAGACGGAGGTGGAGTAATCCATCATCGCGACGACCGTGAAGAAAGATCAATCGGTGCCTTTAAGGGACACAAGGTAGCTTCCTTTTTTTCAGCAGAACGCCTGGCTTTCACTTGAAGTTTCAGACGAGCATTTGCTTCCTTGGCTTAACGGAGATCGGTTTGGAGCAACCCTAAGTCGGGCAAAGGCCAGGACTGGCCGTATTGGATTGGAGACATAGTAGTCATGTCGAGCGTGGCTTTTTTGGTCGTTGATGGTCTGATGGGAGAGGGGCCTTGCGAGGGGCTGTCGGCCGAGAGGACACAGTCGTCAGGCGACCGCGGACAGGCCGCTGATCAGGTAGAGATTCCGACAAGGGTGGTGTTGGGTCTTCTACCAAAATGTCGACGGATGATGGGGTCGAGGTGGCCATCCAGGCCAACGCCTCCCTTGGCGTACCTTTAGCCTGTAGCATTTCAAGAAAGGGAAGCACAGGGACCGCAGTATCTCAGACCACTGTGTTTTAACCTCTAGTTCCCGGGAGAAGAAACAGCACATCCAGCTCGGTCGAGACGTAGAGAAGAAAACATGACACTGTGGTCGCCTACAGCACTTTATATAGACAGAGGGATACGCAGAACTGATGCACATTGGGTCGCGAGGCTGGCAGGCTCCTAGAACTTTAATCTCTAGGTCAAACAGCAAAGCAGAAGGAGAATGCTAAAAACTCAGGTAATCTATACTTTCGTCAGCATTTTTCGTTAGAAAAATAATCTTGTCAATGATTCCCGCCAAGCTTTCATCATTTTAAGCCATGGGGAGTCCCGTAACTTCACAAACTTATTCTGGCGCAGTTAGCAAAATTGAGAATGGTACTAGTTAAACTGTTTTAGCCTCTCGACATCTCGTTCGTATGTAAGTCTCAGTTAACGCTACATTCCTTTTTGTCTACGAGCTGTGATCAGTCCACACATGTTGCAGTCGTTAGAGTTTCACAAGATACAGTGCCCGTTTCTAAACGTGACTCAGCGTTGCACGAGCAGTAAGATAACATCAATAAAACGAGAGTCAACATCTGACAATATGAACGCAAAAATTAGGTCATCGCAAACAGGAAACGATGATACGTCACAGTTAACGCATGAAAGTAGATCAGCATTTAACTGTGCCAAACTGTAAATAT
>JAHWFP010087669.1:39545-51292 GCA_023313725.1 Lithobius niger | reverse complement strand
AGTTGCAGTGTGCAAGGACAAAAGGTATTATGCTCTACAGAATAAGAAAACTCAAAAAAATGACGGCTAACCTCTAACGAGGTCTCTCAGCGAAAAACCATTGTCCGATAGTACACGATCAATGGATGACATCAGCCCGACGTCAGCATAAAGGTGTGCGCTCATAAGAAAAATTGTGTAACTGCGCATTACGGCAAGTCAGCTCTTCAATACTGCGATCGGTTAGAGGCTATACGTAGACATCAAGGTGGCTCCTCTCTTATCCCGAAGAACAATACAACGCGAATCGTCACTTACCTTTGGCGGTAATCTGGATGGTACACCAAATTTTTACGCTGGAATCTGGATGGTACATTGAATGCGAGGCACGCAAAGACTTGCTGTTAATTATTGCATTAGCCTCGTTGCATTTCGGGTGTGATATATTACAGTATTTTATTATGCTTATTTGTGGTGTTGTTTCTTATTGAACGAGTGCTCAAAGCGAATGATGTCGATTTTATAGTGGCGGACTGGCCAGGGAGGGAAGGGCTGATATTCCTCCTGGCCTCTAATTCTCACGATTTTTTTTTAAATCCGTAACAGGAAGACTCGCACAAGTTTTCTTGGTTCGATATTAGTTTTACCAACAGATTTAAAATTACAAATAATAATAATAAAAAAAAAGATCACTATAAAACGCTAGTAAAATAAGTATTTTGTATTGAATAGGCCTACATGTATCATTTGATACTGTTTCTTGATCTCAATGCAAATCTTTTCGCAAACAGACTGAAAAAACTGTTACTGGACATACATTGAAACTCTTCATTAACATTCGTAAACAGAGTTCGAGTCAGAAGAAAACATGCCTCTCCCCTCCTTACTTGGGCGGTGATACAAATTTGCGAGGGGTAAAAGGGTCGGCCCATCAATGGTTCGACGCATCATGATCCATTTTTTTTGTTTTTGCCAGTCCTAACTTACGTATTGCACAACGTGGGGCTCTGGACTCTTGGATAAAATTTTCCTCACGACCTTTGACCATGTCAGTCCTACTGTCTCCATGTCTGTCTGTTGATCACTACCGCACTTACGGCCAAAAGCATAAACCGATTCGAATAAAATTTGGTGTATGTATGTATTACTTGAAAAAAGGCTGAATGAATTTAGTTATTCTGTAATTAGTTTCCATCATTATTTTTCGTATATAGTCGTAATATCAAAACAATGGCAAAATAGTTAATTTTGTATGGGCAGTCCAGATTCTTCCTCTATGCTGCCGTATGGTAAGTGAAGGCAGGTTAATTTGGATCTCTTCCACTTACTACCAACACACATTTCTAGTATATAGTAACAAACATTCCAATGAAATAACCTTTATACATAAAAAAAAATAAGCAGTAAAGCTTAACAAAAACTGGCCACATGAAATTGCAGTATTATATTCAATGGGGGCTTTGTCACAATTTTCGTGCAATTATTTTAACTTTTGTTAATACACCTAATAAGTGTAAATAAATTTAAAAGTAGTCAACCTCGCGTACCATCAGTGCAATACGATTTCGCCTACTCCCGTCCCCCCACCTCCAAATTAATTGCTGAATTTACTGAAAATGTGGTGTTTGAACATTTAAAAAATGTAAGAGCCTGATGAACAAGAACAAAGGGAATGGAAAACTGTAAAACAACGAAGTTTTCAGTGTGTTTGTTTTTTGTAACAAAACCAATATCAGCGTCTGACGAAAACTTTATCTGGTAAGTGACTGCATCGTTGCACACCAGATTCTGGCTCATTTGCCGTATAGCAGTACTAGCAAAAGTTACGAGACAATTTTTTTTAATATAATGTGCAATATAGTAGATATTGTTCAGTACACCATGCATTCAGATTTTTTTGTAGTATCCTGTTGGTATGTCTGCTGTTCAAACTGCATACGTCAATTGTAGACTTTTTTTTTATTCTACCATACAACACGTCGAATTACTAATGCAGTGTAGTGCATCCTTGTTTTCTTTTACATTCTCATGTCAGCTCGAATTTGTTCTGCAGGGAACATACAATTTCTGCGACATACATCATACGCGTTCTGCTACAAAATTCAAAGCCGAATTGGTAGAATAAGGAGGGGGGGGGGGGCTTTCTCTCTTTTTTCCTCCCTTCCCCAGGGTCAATGATTTAAACTTTGAAGTCATACCCCCACAGAAAAAAGTGCCAATGTAAAAATGCCCTTCTTGATGCTAGGTAAATTACTCAAATTCAAGGATTCTCAGACGGAGTTTCCAAAATTCAAGCCTTGAATTTTCTATTGAAAAATTAAAGCACTTTCAAATTGTTCAAGCATCTGTGCAATGTTGTCTATTTGTAGCAGGCCTCTTAAAGTTTGGCACCAAAGATTATCCTGCTCTGATAAAATAAATTCCGGGTAGCCTATCTATTTACTGCTAGGTTTAATACTGGGTATGATCAATGTTTATTTTCAAAACTATGGTCAATACAGTAACACAACTCAGCTGTGTTCAGCTTCGTTCAGATGGTCAATGAACACTGATGTTTTAATGCTCGCTTTACGAACTGGTACAGGCTAGTTGTTAAATAAAACTTACGTAGGCCTTAGTTACCTCAGCAAATCATGTTTCTGAAAATAAACACAGGCCTCTATTTACCACATGCCTCAATTTATCACCGGGTCCGATTACATCAGGGAAAAAAATTGACGCCGGGGCCCACAAATAAAGAAAATGCACAGTATGCACGCATCAATGTAGAATAAAGATATTAGGCCTGGTAAAAAAAAAAAAAAACATGTGCTTTGGGAACCCGACCGATCCTAACTGGTCCTTCAAAACCTAACAGTTTTTCGTTAAAAAAGCGATAGCAATGCGCAGCGCTATATTATGAGGAAAAATGCCAATCTAAGTTATCAGAGTCCAGGTTTCAGTAATGCATAGCTGAACTAAGCACAAAACAATGTGAAATTTTGAATGCAGAACATGCTTCACCATGGGCCTGCATTAATAAAAAGTTAAAAAAAAATATTTTCCTGACATTCTTTTTTGGTTAGGTCTTAAAAATGCTGCTGTAAACTAAATTCCTTTACGTGAATATATCAGTCAAAGGTAACCTGGATGACTTCAACTAGGCTCTTCCAGGAGAACACATTTCATAGTATATTTACAGTACACTAAGGCTGAGCCAATGGGGTGGGACCAGGAACCTGAAAAAGGTTCGTGGGAAATGTTGTAGACCTCTAAAAATTCTTTTATAATATGGTACATTACCATAGTGAAAGTTTGTGGAGATTTGAAATGCTACGAGAATTGCTTGAAAAAAATTTGTTCAACAACCATCCACAGTTGACAGCTTCATTTCTCACAGATTGTCTTCATATATTTAGTCGGGGGTGGAAAGTTAATGCAACCTTGCAAAAAAGAAAAAAAGATTTTTTATTTATTTTTTTCGAATGAAACTACCATGGCTTTCAAGAATTCAGTTGGTGACAATGCCAAATGGTTGAGCAATGGGCTATGCAGAACTAGGCATCACTTCGCTATTGAGTATCATGGGTTATCCAGTTAAGTTTGGATTTTAGCAAGAGCGAAAGCTTTCAATGATGCTGCTTGTCATTGTAAAATTCAACCAATCTGTAAGTTTCTAGCTGCCTTATTAAGCTACCAAGAAACTATGAGTTCGTTGTAAAAAGGTAACGCTTTGCTTTGCACGTACGCTTTGATGCCGCATACCCCAAATGTTGGAGGTCAGTAACTACAGGATAAAAAAATTGGTTACGGTTACAACCCCACTACAAATTGCAACAGAAGGTTCCATAGTTGTTTCTAGGCGTAATGTTCATCTTATAGTTTAAAAACATTAATAGGATTAATTAATATGCTTAATTTGCATATTATAGTTAAAATATGCATACTACATACTTATGTGGAAATTTCAAAAACTAACAATCTAGTCAAGATGAAATATGAGGAACCTTGCATGGAGGGGTGTAATGGATGTGCAGTTTAAGACTCTGAAGGTGCCAAGCTGAAAACCTTGAGCATTAAATACAGAGGCCAGAATTTTTACTCAATTTTTGCCATTCGCCTATTATGCAAGAACCGTTGAGAGAAAAGTTGTTCACAATAATGAAATCTGCCAAGTAGGTGCATACCTTTTTTTCGTATCTCGTATGGTTTTCTAGAAAAATGGTAATTTGGGCCATCTTCGGCCAGATTTGGCTAATTTATGCTTCAATTTAATGTCTCAATTTGCCAACTTAACGACTTTCAACTGCTGCTGCGTCGTTTACAATTCAGATGGATGGCTCCAATTTAATTCATTCAAAACGTGGGAATGTCTTCATTGTATTAAGGGTAATTTAAAGGGTCTACCACTGTTAGGAAGTGAGATATGCCTGTTTTATGATGGACTGGTATCACAGTCACTGATTTCTCGCTCATTTGCAACTTTTGAATGGTGTTGTGACCTTTCTAATTTAGGTGGACTCCAATTAGGTTCATTTGAAAGGTAGGAATGCCTTCTTTGTAGCAAGGCTAATTGAAAGGTTCTATCACAGTTAAAGGCCGAGGTAAGCTCGTTTTACTAGGGCTGGTATCACAGTCACTATTAGATTTTTTTGCACATTTTCAACTTTCAACTGCATCCGAGACGTTTCTAACTTAGGTTAGGTGGACAACTCCAATTAGGTTCATTAGAAAGGTGGGAATGATTTATTTGAAGAAAGGGTAATTGAAAGGGCATGGCTAACAGTGGTAGACCCTTTCAATTAACAAACCCTTTCCCTTCTTACGCACTATTACATTGACTGTAATAGCAGCTCACCATAAAATGGGCATAGCTCAGCCTATAACAGTGGTAGGCCCCTTGATGCAAAGAATACATTCCCACCTTTCGAACGAACCAACTTGGAGTCATTCACCTAAATTAGTAACCTCACAACAGCAGTTGAAAGTTGACAATTTGCACAAAATTGAAAGGTGACTGTGATACCAGCCCCTAGTAAAGAGGACGTAGCTCGGTCTTTAACAGTGGTAGACCCTTTATACTGTGAAAATTAAGCCTATGTTTTGTTTAGGAAAACGGTAACAGATAGCATGTTTTTTTCCAGTTAGGAACAACCACGAAACTTTCTGTTACAATTTGTGGTGGGTTATGTCACGGATTTACTGGACTAGAGTGCTCTAAGTTGTTCTAGTACAAGTACAGATGTTCTCTTTCTGTATCTCGTTCAGATTGGGTTTGAATGGTGAGACGAGGACTGACATCCCAGCCCAAGATGCAAGAGGATGCGTAATTAAATGTACATTAAATGTATTAATGTTCCCCATTAGACCTAGCTGTGGTGCACATCTGATATGAAGCCGTTCGCATCATCCAGACAATTTCAAAGCCTGAAGGTAGTGATCTGTGCAGGTCATCTCAGTTTATATATTCTTATCTTCCCAGATTGTTCCTGGGGATGACGACTTTGGACTAATGACCGATTTTTATAAGAGATTAACTTCAAATTACATTTTAAATATCAAAATAACACATTTTGTTGTACAACAGTAGTTTGTTCATGAATAAATATTTTCCAATACCAATTTTGTAGAAATAATTACGTTTGGCACAAAAGTCTATTTCACAAGAAATGTTGGAAATTTAATTTTTACACAATTTCTGTATTAACATTTCTCCTTCAAAACCAATTATTTTGAGAGCAAATAAGGTAATTACCATTTGAGGTGATAATGTGTTGGTCTTCGCTGGCCGTACACTATCAGTACACCTTTCATGCCCAAGGTATTTTTGGTGTCACCCACTTAATAACTAGGCCATTTCAGACATTGTGATATACGTTTGTGAAGAAAAAAACTTTTATTTCTGAAAAATGCAAGGTATGCTCCATAACTGGATGATTTCCACCATCCTAATTTCTAACAAACTTACCACCAGCAAAAAATCCACCTTCTACAAATTCTTCAACTCCTAACTCTTCAAGCCCAACTCCTATTAGCCGCACATTCTGAGCATCAAGGGCAGGCTTCAGAGCACTTATCTCCCTGGCGCTAACACGGCAGAACATGCATCCAAATCTCCTCAGAAAATAAATAACGCACGTTTGGTTTTGCCATAATGTTTCCATTTTCACCATCTAAAAAAGGACAAACAAATGTCAACAAGTAGTGTTGGAAGAATTTCAAATAGGGTCATGATTATTACGCAAAAATTAAGTGTAAACTACATGTCATAAAGGGTTTTTTACTAAAACTCCTGAATTTGGGGGGGGGGGGGTAGGAGGAGGAAATTTTATACATTTCCATGTAGATCCAACAAAATTAAGGTTGTTAAGTACATAAAACAAGGACTATTAGCTATGCAAAATCTTGTTGACGGGGTGGTACTTCGGAGGGAGCAGGGATCCATAGTAGTTCCATCTTGAATGATTTCCAGATCGCAACTCTTTAAGTGTCGGCAATAATTCACCCCTGGGCATCACAATGAGTGCTGCGCCACAGCCAGTGATAGGCATTACAGTCCCTTCCCAGAACCAAAGGCCTAGGAAGGGAGGTGGCCGAGCTAACCCATGCATGTTTCGAAACGGACCTGGTGATGTGTAATGAAACCTATAGTAAGCCGACAGGTGTTACCAAACTCCGAACCACCATGCATCAATATCATGGCAAATCAGGATCAGGAGCAGGATTAAAGGAACCCACCCTGTAATATCACGTGCACGCATAATTCCTGGGACCCGCAAGACCATTGCAATCCCCAATTACATACATCGCACATGGAAAGAGGCTAGTTTCCACCAGAGCCAGAATATCCATCCTCCTACTGAGGACTTCAACTTCTTCAACTTGTTCCCAATCCCACGCACATATATTGAATTACGAGAAAAGAGTGAGTCAACATTACACAACATAAACACCACTTATATATTACTTAAGTATATTCAGTATATTAAGTATATAATACTTAAGTATTACTTAAGTAAATTCACTTAAAAATAAATTGCAAGTCACCCTTCAGGAGTACAATATCCCTAATATCCCCTAATCTCATACAATTCTTCCCCAGCACAGCGACAGTACAAGCGCTTGCAGACGGCGCACTCCCAGATGAGACTGTGAAGTTTGACGCACCAGCATCCTCAACACCGGCCAATGCGTACACTCCATTTCAGTTTCAAGTTTAGCACCCTCTTGTATTCCAAGCAATTGGGGATACGGAGAACAGAGCTCATTCACAATTTGAATCATTCAAAACCACATAACCACCTGCAGCTTCATCTGCAATGGGTGCCAACCTGACTTTGACTGGATCTTGACTTTGATGGATGGAGGAGAACTTGTTTGTCAAGGCCGCTTCTTGGAGGCTCTCTTCCTTTTTGACCGTGACAAGATCCAATGTTTGGACGATTCATTCCGCTCAGCTGTCTCTGCTTGTTCATTTGGAATTACATCAGTAGCTGGCACCGCCATCACACCGACACCTGGTAAGACCGGCAGAGAAAAATCACTTCCCATCTCGACTGAAACATCTTGACCAGGCTCATTCGGGGGACCTCCAATATGAATGCACGGTGCTTCGCTCACTTTAAACAGCACGGCACTTGCCATTGCTACGTTGCAAAGTGATAGGGAACAATACAGTGTGAATAAAAACAAACACTAATGAGGCATGTGGGGATTTACTTTCTGCCTCTCCCAGAAAAAAAAATTGCCAAAGTCGCTGGGCTAAAGGTTTCAACTTTGTTCTGCAAAAGTCTATCGATTTATTTCCCATAGAATTATTCAAGTGTCAGTGCCTGGAGACCAGGTCAGGCTGAGGCTGCGTCGGGCTTTGGGTCGCTGATTGAGCGAGCAAAGCGAACGAAAATAAGCGGTTGTTAGCCAGTACGCACAAACATTTGATTGGTAAAGTTTCCATTGTGCATCTAACACCATCCATGCGTAGCACGCGCTTCCTCTAGTACAGTTTACAACTAGAAGCCAAAGTACTAGCCTAGTTTATATATAGACAATAAAATGGCATCACTAACAGAAAAAAAAAGTAGAAAATAACGATTAAAAAACCTAAAAAAAAAACATCTAAATGATGAGGTCACAACTCGTGGTCACAGGAGTCGATACATTTCGACAATCCATAGCATAAAATCCATGTAGTGTAGTCTTGACAGGAGAAACAGACGCCGAAAGTTGGGCACCGAAGGCTGGAAATTGATTATTGCGTGTTACCCAGACATCTAATAATCCTAGCCCAAGGAGCCCGGAAAAGTTAAAAAAAAAAAAAAAAAAAGTCACGTATTTTCTCTTGTCTGTAGTAACTTACTTCTCCACTAGGAACACTTTTAAGTTCGTTCCCAGCTATTTTCAGGTGTTCCATCCCTTCCATTGCCGGTTTTTCTGCCATTTTTCCAACTTCAGCCAAACGTTTCGCTTGAAGAAATACCGTCGTACTAAACGCTCGAAGGTACGCCACCGTGACTGATAAGATTGCAAATGACGATTTAAAAACAGACACTTGATCAAGGATGATTACAGGCTATAGTAAATTGCGTTTGATTTGATTAACCATGAGGTTGTTACATTTGAAATTTACAGGGGGATTACTGAGACCCGAGCTACAAGTCTATCGGCCCCAGCCAAAGCCCCCCCCCCCCCCCCCCGCCAGCGACTCATCCACATGCCACACACAATTTCTGCAACAGACATAACTTAAAAATAAAAAATAAAAAATTACAATCGCAAGAAAAAAAAGCTAATTTTAACATACTGAGACATAGTAGGCCCTGGCGGCCGATAAGCCTAATATGTAACTGATACTAGCCTGAAATGTAACGGTGGGAAACTACATGGTTCAGTTCACTAAACAGCTGATGACACCAGTCCAAGATCACACAGTTAGGGGACCCTTCGGATAGCTCTGACACTCCATGAGATGGTTAAATAATGCGAACATACTTCATAGGCTTTTCTTAACTCTTTACATCAGGTTTGGGTAAATGCTCACAATTCACACACAAACGAAAGGAAAGGCTGTAAAACACAGTTTGAACACAAGGGCTCCTCATAAAATACGAGTAGGCCAGCAGGACAAAAAGAAAACGAAATACACAAAAAAAAATCCCACTTGTGTTTTGTGACGAGCCCCTGTTGGTTTGAAGTGCGTTTGTTCGTGAACCTTCGCGAATAGGCTGAGATAGCATTTTTTCTTGCCTGTTTCTGCCTTCTTTCGTTTTGATATGTATTTCAAATACATAATCTTAAATTAACGCACTTTCCGTTTCAATATAAAAAATATCGGAATTGCCGAAGTTTATTTGCGTACTTGCTCCATTGACTTGCTCTCGTACGTCGCGTAGCGGCTGAAGAAGGAACTGTTCTCCACGTCGCCATGTTTACATGTCCACATGGAGGGAACGTGTCGGTTCGTTTGCTGTCTTGTGCCAGTTAATACTTTCATAGCAGCCATAAATTTTCCTGCAAGGCATCAGAACATTGGCTGCTTGTCTGGCACCAAATCTGCCACGTTCAGCGTACCAAGCTGATAAAACACACATCGAAAAATAAGCTTCAGCAATAGGTGTCTTGCCTGGTAAGTGAAGGTTGGGTTTGCCGTTGTTGGCCCCCGCCACTCACTCCCTCCCACTCATTTACGGGAATCGTGTTAGTCACGTGAAGTGCTGTTCCGAGCGAAAACAATAACACCGTGGTAAACATTCAGGTTGAGTTAAATATTATGATATTTGAAGGTTAACGCATGCAGTAGGTCTAAACCATCCATCCATGCTTATATGTATCATAGGCCTCTTAAGAAAAAATCGGCATAAAACTTGAAAGAACATTCGTAGTGGTGATTCTGCGGCAACTCCCATTTTTTGTTTTAATAGGCTACTTATTTGTGGGTTTTTTTTCGTAAACGCACCAGTTGGATGACAGCAACCAGCACCGAGTGAAGAATTTGAACGAATGAACAGAAACGGAAATGATTATTCCGGCTCAATAATATCAAGAATTCTTGATAACATTAATATTGGGCTTATGGTAAAAAAAACAGGACTCCCCACCGATCGACCTCTCGTTGGGCTAGAAGTACCTAAAATGATTAGCTGAACAACTCTTTCCTACAAAATGTTTAGGGCAAAGGCTTCTTTTGGCCCTCAGATATTAATCAAACCTGCACTCTTTGCGGCGAGTGACGACCGATATTGGTGAAGGTTGCCTGGGCATGCGCACAAGGCCAAATGAGATAGTAGCTGCGTTCCTCACTCCACTCGGCCGATCAGCTTGCCACTTTTCCAGTATCTGTTAGTGACAGAAGCGCTAGGAGTCGTCCAGTACCGTACAATCTGAGAACTAGTGTATGGTCTGAAAACTAGTGCACAACCGATGGCTGAATTTTGCCAATGGGCCGATGTCGAAAAGCCAATGGAAGAAAAACCATCCGCCGATTATCAGCCGATGATTGATCATATAACATTAAACTTTACAATGTTACTGTCGTCCACTTTCATTTTGCAGTTGTCCATTGTTACAATTGGCACACTATAAAACTACGAAAGCAAAGTGAAAGTGGAGAAAAAAAATCAAGACAAAACAAATGTAAAAAACTTGTGATAATAAATGCAAAGAACATAACATACAGCTAAAGTTTATCAATTAATTAGCAAATGACATTTGTTTAACTTTACGAAACGTACCTTACTGAATTTTGAAATCGTTTATCTATTTGATATAATCTTTTTCCCTTCAGTTTTTTTTAAGTTTGCAAGAAATGTGAACTCGTTTCAACCACAAAAAACTAGCAGTGAAACTTGTGAGAAATGACCACAAAGTACATTTTTGCATCTTGCTATTTAATCGTTATTCTTCCTGTGTTTAAAGTTTAAATGGTACGTAGCTGAGTAAACTAGCTTACGAATTTTCCTGCAAACATTTTTTTGAGATACTAGTACCTTGTGGTTCTCATTCCGTACGTTAGTACTGATCGACACCTGGTGTGTATGTCACTAAATACCAGAAGAGCACAATGCTGACTGACCTGGAGTGGAGCGAGGAACGCAGCTCTACTATCTGAATTGGCCTTGCATGCACTGGGTGATTTTAGCCTGCGCAGCAGCAGTTGGTGGTGCTGCCAGTCTCCCAAATTGAAACGAAAGTAGATTGGACGATTTGGCACCTCCAAAACACAAAGTGAACAGGTCGTTCCAATGATGTCTGTTGAGCAGACGTGACATCACCTTTGGATGCAACTGATGGATCTGTGGCAGCATCACAGCTTTGCATGACGTCTCGTTCCTTCAGCCCGTATGCGAGTGAAACTGGTTTTGGAAAAGCGCTTGCCCAAAAATTAAACCCCTCCAGGAGCTGTTCACTGTAGTGCCGCACAAATTCATCAGTCTTGTCGCAGATGGAATGTTGCTTCTGCTACTTGGAAGTTGGAACACTGTTTGCCGAGTTTTGGCAAATACTGAGTGGCTGACATAATGACATGTCCAGCATGTCCGCGTTCAGCCAAACATTTTTTCAACTGCTCTAAATTTACTAGTTTGGATTAGTGGTTTTGGAAGGTACGGTATGTTATCTGGTAGTAAATCGCTCACTTCATCATACTAATGGCATATTTCAAAGGTGCCAGCATACACACAAAATTCACCGTGTCCTGGTGTGCGTATCGGATACACAAAGAAATTGTCGGGATCTGGCAAATCCCATAACTTTCTTGTATACTGAACACTTGTTCTAATAAACTGGTAAACGGT
>JAHWFP010087669.1:0-34545 GCA_023313725.1 Lithobius niger | reverse complement strand
CAACCCCTATATTACGGTAAAAAAAGTAAATAAATAATAAAAAAAAATTTGCCCGCCCGCACCGATTTTTTTCGTAAAAGGCTCGAGAAACAAGTTTCTTTTTTTAAGTGGCCAAAAATAATCTTTTTTTCCATACATAAATCAAGTAATTCTTATATCTTGCTGTTGTGTTTTGTTTTATTAAAACCATCAGTATGTAAAACAAAAACTGTAGTGCTATGGCTAGTTTTCGAAAATTAATTTAGATACGCTATGCTAATTCGTTGGCTACAGAAGGTAAATAACAATGCTAACACATGAACACACAAATCCTTGCTGTCATTTTTCAGAGATGATACTGGCATACAATATGTTTAAATTTGTCTATCAATTTATGGTCATTTACTGCTGATTGAGGGATAATTTGATCATGCTTGCAGGACAAACCGTTGCTCGCAGGATTGTTTATTTCTTAACCAAGAATTTATAGGGTTTGGGAGGAGAATTTGTAACAAAAGGATTGTTTACATTGAAGTGTACAACTCATGATTTATGAAAATACTCGAACTTCAATAATGACTCGCAACTAATTTACGTTGCTGCAAATTTTCCATAGTCGTTAAACACCTGTTGTTATGTGTTCAAACGCCGACTATCTTCATCTGGCTTCCTGCGTTCTGGACACTACTGCATTGGATCGGTTGTTTATTTTTGAAAATCGCATGCGTGACCACTGATCTTGATTAGCTAGCGCTGTTGTCACCTGGAGGGATTTGTGCCATTGGAGGGCGAGTTTTTCTTGGAGTTTTGGGTGTTCAAGATGGTGGATGAAAGGGTGTGAAGGTGGTTGTAAATTCATAAGTTTAACTCCCTTGTTTTCATGGTGCTTGATTGCTAGTGATTCAAGAGCTCTTAAATGCTGGTGAAATTTTGAGTTGGATTTGATCAATGTTTGTGTGCCACTCCAGTCGATTTCGTGTTCTGTGGTGTCACAATGGTTACAATTGATCAAGTCCAACTCAAAATTTCACCAGCATTTCAAAATTTCACCAGCCCTTGAATCACTACCAATCAAGCACCATGAAAACAAGGGAGTTAAACTTATGAATTTACAACCACCTTCACACCCTTATATCCACCATCTCGTACACCCAAAATTCCAAGAAAAACTCGCCCTCCAGTGGCACAAATCCCTCCGGGTGACAACAGCGCTAGCTAATAAAGATCAGTGGCCACGCGCGCGATTTTCAAAAATAAACAACAACCGATCCAATGCAGTAGAGTGTCCAGAACGCAGGAAGCCAGATGAAGATAGTCGGCGTTTGAACACAGGTGTTTAATGACTATCGAAAATTTGCAGCAACGTAAATTAGTTGTGAGTCATTATTGAAGTTCGAGTATTTTCATAAATCAAGAATTTGTAACTTGAGACCCCTTCTGAAAGTCTTAGATCCATTCCAATTAGTTCCGTCTAAGTTTATAGATGGCGCCACTAGTTTTATGTGAAAATTTCTACTCAGTTTTTAGCCTAAAATTAAACTAAACTAAACGAAACTAGCTTGTATTTAATTATTATTTAGTTTAGCTTAGTTGTAATTTAGTCTACCTTAGATTTGGGCTGAAAAATGAGCAAAAATTACCAGATGGAACGTGTGGTGTCCCCCTGAAAACTCTGACGGAACTAATTGGAATGGATCTAAGACATTCCAATAGGGACTTTTTAGAGTTACAAATTCTCCTCCCCAACGCTATAAATTCTTGCTTTAATCTGTATGTCTGGTTGGCAACGGCTGAATGGTATTAATGCCTAGCTATTTCGCATCATTGTAGGCAAATGGCAGCGCAGCCAACCCTTCCAATGTCGGACGCGACTTGGCGACAACAGTTGGCGACTTGGAATTTAGCCTTATTAGCCAAAACAGCGACTAGCTACAGAGCATGCCATTAAAAACGGGGTATCTTGGGAACCGTATAAGTTAGAGACGAACGGTTTGCGGCGTTATGCTCAGATTTCTAATGGCCATATAACTGGTTTTTCTGCAACAATACTGGAGTTTAAGAAAATTGCACAATTTTGTTAATGCTTAAATTAGAGAAACCATGCATCTTGCAAGACGTATTTGGTATGCGGCGAGTAGAAAGTGAGAAATGGCGAGTGCTTTCTGTGGTGTACTGGCCAAGCAGCGACTACTACTAGATTGACATTCGAAAGGGTTGAGCGCAGCACTAAGCGGGAAAAAAAAAACTGGAATCCTAGCGCTAACCATAAATTTTATGTGGAGTACCCGGGTACTCCAAACAAAGTGAGCAAGCACTGACCAGCCCCACAGCAGAATGGGCACGATATATGACAATCCATCATGAATGTTTCTCAAATATACGGTTTCTATTGAGCCAACCCAACAGGTTAAAGTAGTCAAGAAATTTCTTTTAGTGAAAAGGGATAAACGGGTTAACCACATAATAAAACGTACTGGCTGTGGACAATTTTTTCTGGCACAGTTGTCAGAGAGTCCGGTTCCAAGATGAGTGGATTCTGCTGAATCAAATGCTAGGACCAATCAATGGTACACGCGAAAGTGGTAGCCTCTGGCGCGTATGGTAAATGTGTCTGATTGTGTCTTACGTTATAGTTATTGGCGAGAAACGAGCGGATATCGATTTTTAACCCATGGCTGCGATTATTGGCCCGGCTCAAGTATGCAAATAATATTTGCGTACGAGAGCCAGGCCAATAATTGCAGCCATGGGTTAAAAATCGATAACCATTAGTTTCTCACCAATAAATGATTTATACCACGGTTGGGACATCAAGTTTACTCATATTTAATTAAAACGTGTTTGTGTTTTGTGAAAATTGCTTCAAGAAAATTCAGTATGTTGCTGTAATTGAAGATCATTCCATTTTAGTTTATGGAGGGAGGAGTGGGTGGTAGACAGACGAGTCCTTTTGGTCAAGTTTGTGGAGGGAGGGGGAAGTGGGTGGGAAGGAGACAGATGCGTCTTTTGGCCAGATTTCACGCTAGTAAGTTTGCTAGTAAGTTTTTGAAGCTGTTTGTAATGAAAAAACTTCGATATGAGTAAGAGGCAGCTGGGATAGAATGGCATTGTGCTGGGACATTCTGGCAAGGTATGTAAATTCATTTTGTGTGTTTGTAGTTTAAGAATTGTTTAAAAAATATGGTAATAGAGTATCAGTATGAATGAAGGTCATTCCATTTTAGTTTGTGGAGGGAGGGGGGGGGGAGTTACGCGGAATGAATCTGTTTCGATATAGGCCAGACATGTGAGAGTTAGCATGGGTAGGATTTCATTCGTGACATTCCGGCAAGTTAAGTAATTCATTTTGTACGTTTTTATTGCGTTCCTTTTTTGCATGCTGTATTTAGTTGTTGGTGTGAGCGTTCCCGATCGAGTGATCCGGAAGTGTCAAAAGTGTGGGGTAACTTGATAAACCACACTTTTTGCAATGATGCACACTTCCGGAAACTTATAGAGTTCATTGAAGTATTCGGGGTATAGCCGGCAAGACCTCGTCAGGGTCAGTGGCTCTTGCATCCTTACCAAATTTATTTCTCCTCCCTTTCTACCAAGGTGTGAGACTGAGGCCAGTTTGGGAAACGTGCGTGGATTCCAGTAGCATGGATAGCACCAGGCCAGCAAATGTGATGTCACGGCCGTGGTATAACAATATATGACTATGCATTTTTTGGGGGGGAATTCAACAAACTCAAGATTATAGGACGAGCAATTTTATTCATTTGCAAACTGGTAAATAAGGTGTAGACTGTAGACTTGATGTAAAGTGTGGAAGTAGTCGGGTAATAATGTATGGAAGTTATCGTAGGTAGAGACTGACGAGACAGAATCTACAGTTTGGCCGTTTACTTCGTATACACGTCACTAAAATTACAATTGGTTTGCTGAAATAAGCCCATCAATTAACAATTTTTTTAAATTTGTTATTTGCCACTAAAACAATTTTCTGTTACAGCAAAGTGTCATGAACCTTAAAAAGGGGATTACACCTCCATAGTTTACGGAGTAAAGTATTTTCCTTAGTAAATTTTTCTTCGTACCTCCTCTTGATATTTAGCAAATTATTAGTAACGCCCAACCTCTAGCTGCATCATCTGGCCTTTAAATTATAGAATATCACTGTAAAGTCAGAATTTACAAACCAGATCCAGCCTAGTATGAACAAGATTCAAATTGCTTCAACATTATGCAGTTAGTGTTATTAAAAGTGCTATTTTTTTTATTTTTGTATTTATCAGTATGACTTCGTGTAGACCATGCTTGGCGGACGCGTCAGGAATGGGAAACCCCGAATACTGGTGTTTTGCCTTGTTGGAATTGTGATGCTTTTTGGTGTTTACGTTTTGCGAGACACACATCTAAAGTTGAGCAGTGCACGGAGTTCACTGGAACATTGTGACCAACAGCAGGAAAGTTTGTCAGCCCAGTTGCAAGGTAATTGTTGTAACCCCCCCCCCCGGGTTTTTTTATCAGTTTGTATTTTCTTTGTTGTTTTTTATTTTGCTGTAAAACCCAGCATGAATGCTAGAGTTTAGCAACTAAATGTTAAAAGCCTTTCAAATTAAGCGATGCAGTCAAAGCTCTTTATAAGGGAACCATGGGACCTGGCAATTTCTTTGTTTATAACACATTTATTTTTATATTTGAGTGAAATAACTCAAACTGTGTTATGGTTCTTTATAAATAGTTTTGATATATCGATTGTTGAAAACAGATTGTTACGCACAATTTCAGAATCAAAATACTGTACCAGTATTCTTGCAAATTTTCAACAGACCGACGACGTCTGTCTTCATCAGGCCTAACCTACACAACTTAAACTTTTGTCAACTACATCGCCACCGTGGAATTCAGCGTTCGAAATCTGCGAAATCTAAGTTGTGTAGGTTAGGCCTGATGAAGACAGACGTCGTCGGTCTGTTGAAAATTTGCAAGAATACTGGTACAGTATTTTGATTCTGAAATTGTGCGTAACAATCTGTTTTCAACAATCGATTATCAAGAATGACGAACTTTCAGAGTAGAAGCCGTTATGGAATTTTCAAAGTTTTGATATAATGTAACGAATCCTTCCTATGTGGTGCTTTGTGTTGTGTGTGTTTTGTGCTGACGTTAAGTGCACCATCTGTTTCGAGCGAATATTATTTAGTGCTCTTCCCAAGCGGAGGTAATCTGTATGGAGAATTTTTGTTTCTATTGCTACGAAATATACATTACCTGTAAATTGTAGCATTTTTATTCTCACATGCTCTTTACCTCTAGAGACTTAATTAACCAATCACCAGCTCGCTAACACCGGGAAACACTTTTGTTACCTCCAAGAATCACGCAAACTTTCGAGGAAGAAAACACAGTTCCTCTTCTTCAGAAAACCATACCACAGCAGAGAACGTTCGTTCGATCTAATATGCTTGCTGCATGGAGTAAGCGTACATTTAACGAACATTCTGTGCTGTGGTGTGGTCTTCTGAAGAAGAGGAACTGTGTTTTCTTCCTCGAAAATTTAAGTGAACTGTTGTTGAAACATTCTTGGAGGTGACAAAATTGTTTCATATAATTTAATATATTTAAACACTTTTGGATAGTCGTCTTTTATTCTCTAGCGCGCGCCCTGGATGGACGTGTGCTCCATCTCCCTCTACCATGAGCTTCTTGAACCTGACTTTAACAAAAGTGGAAAGATGACAGTGATGGCGAAAAAAGGGGCTTCATGCAGAAAAGCAGCCGTCCCAGAAGAGTCCCTCTCTGCCTCCGGCTGGCTCTGGCCTTCGTGCTGCTGTTGACTCGGTTCCTCTTGCTGGACCTCCTCTTGTCTCCCCAAGCGGGACCGTCAGAGGTTTACACATTACAGGCCTTCCCGCCATTACCTTCCCAGTAGATCGTCTGTCGCGGCGTCCTCGATCAGTGTTGCGAGATTTAGGTCGGAAAACGAAAGGCACTACACATCGCCTACCCAACACTGTCACCGCTTACTCAGTTCAGGCACCTCGCCTTATGAAATTTATGATTTTTGCTTTGTAGCACTCAACTCATTACTAGGAGAAATATTATGGGTCTCAGGAAATTGAATCTGGAAAGGAGTCTCGTGCTAAAACGCACAAATTATAGATTTCATTGAAGTACTCGGGGTATAGTCAGCAAGACCTCGTACAGGATCAGTGGCTCTTGCATCTTTACCAACTTTATTTCTCCTCCCTTCCTACCAATATGTGAGACTGAGGCCCATTTGGAAAACGTGCGTGGATTCCAGTGGCATGCATAGCACCAGGCCAGCAAATCTGCAATTCTACAACAGAAAAACATTGCAGTGCCAAATGGGAGCGATCCTTATCAGAAACTGCACCTTATGATGACTCCACTCCTGGTTCTAACAAAACATAATTTCATGTTAAATGTAAACAAAAAATATGGAAATTTACTCCAATAACGATTGCAACAGCTTTTTGTGCACAGACAACGAAAGAACTTGGCTCAGCGTTAATCGTGAAATTCAGTGAAGAATACAGTGATTAAAGCAGCAGGTGGCTATATCTTTTTTTTTTTTTGTTACATTTTAGTTCTGCACTGCAAACTCTGTTTTTGCACTCCACTGATCTTGGTGCACAAATGTGAACTTGTCCAAAGCTTGAGAAATTGAATCGCTGTTGAACATTTACGAAACAAAGGGGATAAAGAGCTGTTATTTGCTGAAGTTGTCCTGGTATTGGCTGTGTTAATTTTGTCTTTCCATTAATTTTGCGTTTCTCCAGAAGAGATTACGTTTTACTTCAGTTACAAGGATTAAAACATATCGTCAATACTTTAATTTAGGCTTGTAATTTTGGTGGTTTGCTATGAATTTTAATCAATGTAAGTTTATGTATGCTTAGGCTAACCATACTCTTTAGTTAACAAACAGTATTGTATTATCATATTGGTATATTTTAATCAGGATAAGTTTGTAACTATTTGTTTGAGGAGATATATCTATAAACTTTCCATGCCCACTTAGGTAGTGTTACGATATCATATCTCTATATTTGTATTACAGTTGTTTATGAGCACAAGAGCAGATTAGAAAAGGCTCTACTGCAGGAAAAAACACTACATAAAAAGACAAAAGATGGTAAGGACATTTACCATTTCTGGTGCGCCTAGCTTTATGTTTCGTGTTTAATTCATTCTAAACCACTGGGATGATTATTGTGCATATGTATATATAACAATAGTTTATTTAATGTTATTTTATTTTATTTAATGGTCCTGGTGTTGTAGGCTCAAAACAGTGCAACAATCACTTAAAGATCAACAGTGGTAAAATTGGAATGCTGGACATGCACACAAATAAGAGCTTACTTACCATATAAATTAGATAGCATATAAATTAGATTAAATTTTAGAAGTTGGGTTATTTACGTAAAAACAAGACTTGCAAATATTTGGTGAATGAGGTATATTAAACTAGTGTGAAAACTATATCAACAAAATAAATTTTTCATTAAATTTTTTTTATATTTTTACAAAAAAAAACCCATGTGTTGGCACCGCACCAGATACTGTCCAAGTACCAGGGAAAATTGAGTACTGCGATTTTCTTAGCTTCGTACGTCACTTGGTGAAACATTTCTGATACCGCCCAACACTGATAGTGCAGTTACACTTTTTTGAAAATGTGGGGTAAATTAGCACCTGCTTCCTACCAATGGTACCAGAAGGCATCTTGTGTCAGTGGCTCCTAGGCCTTATTGTATTGTGCCCACCAAGCAGCGCCATCGTAGCAGCCATAAAACTAAAAGAAATGGCCTCACCGATAAGGGTCAGTCAACTATGGAAATAATGTCAATTCCGTCCAAAATTGACACTGTGTTCAAACTCGTGCCTGGGCAACATTTGAAGTTGAACTCAACGAGTTTTAATTCAAACTGTATTCAGGTTGTTAAAAATAAACTTGAATCACGGCTTAAGATTCGGCACGATTGACTCATGTTTTATTTTTCTGACTTAACATTTTTCTTAAAGCAGTTAACCAAATATTCTTGTTCGTATTGTTTTAGTGTTGCTATTTTCAATCTCCATGACAACATGTAGTAGCTTAGGCTGCTAAATGGTTGAGGTGCCTTATCATTGGTAATTTGTTGATGCCACATTCTGATGGTACTCGTTGAAAACTGGTACTAATTTCAACCAGGTATTCACTACTTAAAGGGAAAAAGCAGAACTACCTACACAATGTGCCCTCACTGTTCTGTGTTACGGTGTTAAAAACTTGGGCGTCCCAAGGACTGGAAGAAAGGTATCCTGCAAGGTCGGACAATTTGTGACACAAGACATGCCACTGCACAGTGTCATGTTACAGACAGTTTTATAGGAAAGTCCCTGTTGTATGAAACGGTCCATTGTTGGCTGTAAAATGACTTTTGCTCTTTGTGAGATGACTCCTTACCACACATATACGAGTTAAAGACGCATGCCTATGCATTCATGTCATCTACTTAAACCTTTAACCCAATGGTGCTAAATTCCAGGGACTCTCCGGAATGGCCTTAATTGTGCAAACTGTTTAACTCCAGGAAAGTCTGGAATGTCAGTCACCACCAGTCACCTACTTCACCACTACTTCACCACTTTATTTGAAACTAGATT
The DNA here is from genome assembly GCA_023313725.1 of Lithobius niger. Taxonomy (NCBI): domain Eukaryota; kingdom Metazoa; phylum Arthropoda; class Chilopoda; order Lithobiomorpha; family Lithobiidae; genus Lithobius; species Lithobius niger. The sequence continues at coordinate 25,905 of JAHWFP010087669.1, read as the reverse complement.
CGTTTATTTGTAAACTATACTATAAAATAACACAACAAATTTCTCTCAACTTCACATCAAGGATGCCTACTTTATCCAGCAAATTTTTGATATTCCACATATAAGCCTGTCTTCACTATAGAAAAGCATTCTACGAAATGTTCGGTAAATGCAGTGGTTAAGGAGATATACTGTGTTGAAGAAAGGACCACTCGGCTGCCATCTTGAAAAAATGGCCGCTAGCGTAGTATTTTGTGTTTAGCTCATGAAGACGTAAAATTTATAACTAAAAAACGTCCGGTGAATATCTTTGTGTCATGTTTACTAACTAATGTGACAATGTATGCACCAAACAAATAAATAAGTAATTGAAAGGATTATTTGGTTATTTTGCACATTCGTTACAAATACCATTCATACGATATAGTCTACCAGCCAAGCTCAAAAAGGGCTCTAGTGTACAAGATAGTATAACCCTAGAGATCGTCACTAGGGTGGATGTAGACTCAAGAAGTGGTGCAGCTTTCCTGTATAATGTTTTCAAGATGGCGTCCAAAAATAACGACCAAAAAACAGTTTTCTAGTCGTCGGTAGAAAATTTCTACCTGTAAATTTAATTGTATTCAGTTCATGAGACGACCAGTGCGCAACCCTACTGCGCATGCGTCAATGTGGATCCCTCCTATAAAACGTGACCGGCGCGCCGGTCGGTCATCACTTTCCTCAAGCTCTCATCGAAGACTGATTGCTTCTCCAGCTGCATCATCCCACCGAAAGTGCCCGAAGCCTTCGCCGAAAGTCTTCAAGCCCAAGTTGAATCGACTACCTAGCGAAGAGGAACTTCTCCAAGCCTTTCACTGCAAGCTCAAGGGAAGAGGACCTTCGCCGAACACCAAGCAAGCCTTCGCCGAAAGTACAGCTTTTGCCGAACACAAGCTAGCCTTCACCGAAAGCACAGCCTTCGCCGAACACAAGCAATCCTTCGCCGTACACAAGGAAAGCCTTCGTCGAAAACGCAGCAAAGCCCTCAACGAAAACAAGCATTCGTTCGTCGAAAGCATAACCTTCGCCGAAATCTACCTGCAATGGACTCTTCAGTTCGATTGACTTCAATGTCTCCGGCCAGCCCAGTTCCCGTAAACCCCAGCATAGAGGCCTTACCGTCCCCCACTCAACCATCAACGTCTGCTGCTCCACTCATCTCAACAGCATCACCCGTACCATGTAGCCAACGTCTACGATCGTCATCTTCCTCATCCCCTGAACCTATGGAACATGATCACAGGCCTTTGGACCTCATGCCTTTGGACCTCTCATCTGCACATCACGTCAACCAAGTCGCCGCTGGGATGAAATTCCTCCGGAAGAAATCCACCGACTTTTAAGCCATGCCAAAAAGGAATTTTCTTACAAAACCAGACCATCCAACCCTGCTCCTCCTCCCTCCACACACAACGCTTCTTATGTGCGTGACTGGATCGCATCTTCAGACAATGACTAACACAAGCGAAAATCATCTTCCCTTACTTCACCCCTACCAAGTCAGAAGAGACGCACTCCCTCTTCGCTCGACCTTCGTGGCCTGCTCAATGCCGTCCTCCATCCTGATGATGGTCTCGGTTCAGCTGCTGTCCTAGCCACACGCCAACGCAATCAACCACATGTCAACTTTGAGCGTCAACCACTCAACTCGTACGAAGACTCCTGTCAAGGCGACACTGATTCCTCGGCCATCTCGAATTTTGACCTTCTCAAAGCTGTGGAAGCTATCGTTCCTGACAACTTTCTCTACAAGCAACGTGCACGAATCGGCCAATCCACCACACTTCTCACCACATTACTCAGGACCGGTGGGTCCTTATTAGGCAAAGGAGAACCTTTGGAATTAGACAAAGAACCGCCTACCCCTTTCCCAGGCCGTGAGTCCTGGTTCTTTCAATCATCCGGTGATGGCGCCGCCAACCCAAGACAGTTTGAAACTTATCATCAATCAGAATTCTCGGCAACTGAAGCAAAATTGGATTTTGGAACCGCCATGTTCATTCCTAAACGTTTCGAAGTTCCAATTGCTGTTCTTAAGGAAAATGACAAAATTTTTTGTCTTGGTCTCCGCGCCGCTTCCCAGGGTGACGTCCTTGCCTCTGCAATTAACGCCTTATGCGAGAGACTCGCCCTCGAATCCAGCAAACGCAACATCAAGCACCTTCCTTCACGTGTTGATCTCCGAACTTTTCAAGAAAATGTCCTTCGCCACTTTCCACAGTTTCAACTGGTTCACCAGGGCCCTTTTTAATTCCACCTTACTTCTGCGAGACATTGCTCTTGGAACAACAACAACTAACTTGAACACCTCAACCAAGCATGCCCTTCGCAACCTTCCCCTTCATGAATCCGAAACACTCTTTAGGGGACTAGTCCCAACTCTGGCACCTCATCTTAACATATCACGCAAGCCTAAGCCAAAACCAACTTCAAACTCACCCTTTCGGAAAGCTTAGCACAACCAACACGTGGCCGCTCCTCCGCCAAAACAACCTGCCAAATCATAGTCCAAATCCTCTCACGACAACAGCTTGCACTCCTTTCGTGACAACAGCCAGTCCTTTCGCAAAAACAAACACAACAATAACAGGACACAATGCAGCTCTACACCAGACAATCCGCAGATACTCCGCCTCTTCCTCCAGAAGCAAACCCCATCAATGCCAATGACTACATCCACCACAGGCCTGTAGGCGGTCGTCTCCGGTTTTTCACAACCGGCCTGGGAACGAATTACATCCGACACCGCAGTCCTATCCATAATCTCTCATGGCTTTCAACCATCCTTCATAAACAAACCTCTCCTTCGAACTACCCCTCTTTGGGAATTTACAACCAAACCCTCAGACGGCCTCACTTCAGAAATCGAAACACTTCTCATCAAAAAAGCCATTCGCATCTGCCCGGATCATTCCAGTCCTGGCTTCTACAGCTCAATCTTCCTCAGACCAAAGAAATTAGGCGGGAACAGGATGATCTTCAACCTAAAACCACTGAAGCAATTCATGCACAACAGCCACTTCAATGGAAACACTCGAAACCATTCGACTCTCCCTAAAAAAAACATGGATTGGACAATCTCAATAGACCTGGAAGATGCCTACCTTCATGTCCCACTTCATCCGGCATCCCTTCACTACTTTCATTTTCTCTACCAAGAAACAGTTTACGAATTCCAAAGCCTATCATTTGGCCTGAACGCCATTCCTCGAATCTTCACATCCATCCTGAAACCCGTTCTCGGCCATCTCCATCGTCACCTGATACTGCCAACGCCTTCCTGGACAACTGGCTCCTCAACAACCCAAATCCTCAACAAATCATTCACAGTTCGCCTTCTCCACAGCCTTGGATTAGGGATCAACTGGAAAAAGTCAAGACTAACACCCTCCCAGCACTTCACCTTCTGGGAGTAGATTTCAACTTGATCAAAAGCACTGTCACCCCCTCATCAGAACGGAAAACGACCTACTCCAACACAGCCTGGAACTGCAGACTCTCAAAACTCTGAACTCCTTTATCGGGAAACTCTATTCCATGGCAAACCTCCTCCCATACAGCAGATGGATGACTCCCCCCTTCCACCACTATCGAATCGACAACTGGGGCACTTCACCCGACATCCAAGACAACTCTACCCAACAACGAATAATTCTCATGGAAATGTCTACATTGGTGGATGGAGGAATCCAACATTGCCAAAACTGTACCCTCTACGAACCCACCCCGGACCTCCTGCTTCTGACGGATGCCTCCTTAACGGGATGGGGTGCTCACATCCAAGATCACGAGATTGCCGGCACTTGGCCCCCAAACACTTAAGATCACATCAACATTCTAGAAATGAAAGCCATCTGCAACGCCCTCGCTCACTATCAGCACCTTGTAGCCGGCAAAATAGTCCAGGTTCAGGCAGACAACACTACAGCTACTGCCTACATCCGCAAGGAAGGTGGAAATCGATCGCGAACCCTACACCAAATCGCCTCAGCCATCTTCCAACTCTGCCAGGAAATCAACACGTCCATCCAATCGCTCCACACCCCAGGAAACCTGAATGTCATTGCGGACGCTCAACAAACCAACAAACCACCCTCAGGGGAATGGGCCATAAAGACATCAATTTGCGAACATCTCTTCAACATCTGGGGGAAACCCATGATCGACTTATTCGCCACGAGGCACAATGCCAAACTTCCTCAGTTCGTCAGCCCGATTCCGGACGACAAAGCCTGCGCTGTCGATGCTCTAACCCTCCCTTGGAAAAACCTTTATGCCTATCTCTTCCCACCCTTCAAACTTCTCCCAACAATTCTCACGAAGATCGACCAGATCCAAGGAATTTTCCTACTAATCGCGCCGAACTGGTCTGCAGCCCCGTGGTTCCCTCAACTTCTAAACCTCCTAATACATCTCCCAAGAGAACTCCCACACTCCCCAGATCTCCTCTCACAACAGAAAGAAACCAAATACCACCTGAACTCCAAAATCTTACATCTGCACGGGTGGCTACTATCATCAAACTCATCAAAGAGGCTGGAATTTTTGAAAAGTCGAAGTTCCAACTGCTGTACTTAAGGAAAACGACAAAATTCTTCGCCTTGGTCTCCGCGCCGCTTCGCAGGCTGACGTCCTTACCACTGCAATTAACGCTTTATGCGAGAGACTCGCCCTCGAATCCAGCAAACGCAACATCAAGCACTTTCACGTGTTGATCTCCGAACTTTTCAAGAAAATGTCCTTCGCCACTTTCCACAGTTTCAACTGGTTCACCAGGGCCCTTTTTAATTCCACCTTACTTCTGCGAGACATTGCTCGTGGAACAACAACAACTAACTTGAACACCTCAACCAAGCATGCCCTCGCAACCTTCCACTTCACGACTCCGAATATAACAAAATTTCCTTAAAAAGCTGTTGAAAATTAGCTGAATGTTAATTGACTGATATTCTGTTTGTTGAGATTAGAATTAAAAATTTTCTGATAGTGTTTTCAAAAAAATTTCAAGGTCGAGTTAGCCACTTTGGTGTGTTCAAGATGCACATTGTTAGTTTAGCTCAAGTGTAATATGTATTGCAACAGGTGCGTCCGTACAGTGGTAAAATTGCTGTCAATTCTATTGTGTTACAGATGTTCTTGCAAAGTACCAGGAGTTACAGGACGTCAAAGAAAAAGAAAAGGTAAGCAGTTGACTTTAGTACAGAAGCAGACCTGCAAAGGTCACGGGGCCAGGAAATCTCGACTGGCTGCCCAGTGGCTTACAATGCTCTTATTAATAAAAGAAAATGGTCCCTCGCCACCAACCTCCTGTCTTGCATCTAGATTGGCCAGTTTGTCTTATTTAAATAGCTAGTGTGTGGTTAAATATAAGCACAGAGACAGTCATTCATTTGGCACGCTCTGTCTACCTGTCTTCATGAAAAATAACATGGCTGTGGCGACCGCTACTGTGGAACGCATTATCAACAGTGCCTTCAAAAGAGTGGAATACCTGTCTTTATATTGAAAACCATGGACTAACTGGACATGAACTTCCATGGTCAGCATTGTTTCGTGCACCACCTTTAAAGTTCTGGAAATATTTCGGCCTTTAAGAATCTATGATACGTTTTGGTCCAGATTTCAAAATTAGTTAGTGCGAAGTGTATTTTGAACTGATGTGTTAGTAAGTTTTAGAGTTATCTGAAAATGTCAGCCTTAATCTTGAATTTGTATACTTAATTGCAAATACAAATAAATTACAAATCTCGATTGTGTGGTGTTGGAAATAAAAACTGGAGCTGCCACCCGCTAATGTTTTTCATACATTGAATAGTCTCTCTTCAGTTCAAAAGATAAGACGTAACAGAAGCGTATTTATCCTTGTGTGCTCATATTAGTAAGGCTTCATGTTTTAATTTTTAGCAAGAAGCAGGAAATCGGTTTAATTCAGTTCAGCAACAACACAAGATGTTACAGGTAAAGTAAAACTTCTGTCACTGTAAGTGCCTTTATTAGTGTCCCTTGTACACATAGTAATTTCGGGGAACATGAAAAAGGGTAAGTAAATACAATAAGGTGAACTCGAAAAAGCTGCAATAGAACGGTAAATAAGGGAGAATGGATGATGGTGTAGGGACCTACTCTTCTTTAATTTTTGTTAAGAAAGCTTCACTAATTTACCTGTAAAATAATGCTGTTGGTATTGTAATGTTTATATTATTGTAAACAAGCATGATGTGTAACAGTTTAGTCCTCTTTAAGGCTGTGCCGGTTCCAATACCTGTACCCCAGTGATACCATGGTACTGGTATAGTAACTGATACCCTTAGATTTTACAGGTACCGTGCAGCAGTAGATATTGAAGTAGGTGATTAAATACCATGGATAGTTTTTGCTGCACCACTGTTTACACTACCGTACCAACTTCTACAATTTTTATAAATTTGTACGCCAGTTCATGTATGTATTTTTTTTAGTTAATAAAAAAAAATCCATGAGCCAATCAGTTTTTTTTTAATAGCCGTTCTTTGGTAGTAAAAGCAATCTTATTTGGGGTACCAGTATCTGTGTTGAAATCTGCATTTTAGTGGTACTGGATACAAAAAAGTGGCACCGGTACATTTATTTCTGTTTGGAATAAACTTGGCTGGTAATCAAACTAGTTAGTCTATTCCCAGCCCATAGATGACCGTGTTTCGCCCGTAAAGGTGCCGTTGCCACACACGCCCTGGTATAGAAGCTTATCGTTTGTGCACTCTTATGGTACTAAGAGTCTCACTAAAGAGAAAGCAATACTGCTGCGACATCAGCATTCCACATGTGCTGAAAACAAGATATCAACGTTAATAAAAATAACTTTTCTAGACAATGATGTGTTGCCGATTATTTCTGGCAGTCCGTTTGCATTGTTACTCGTTAACACGAATAACGAGTTATGCTTATTTTAATCACCGGTGGCGTTTTTCTAACATACAGAAAAATAGCATTACAAATGATTGCAATCTTTTTAGTTAATGCCTCCCCAAACGTCAAACCATAAAAGGCAAACATTGGAGTTAAAAGTGTGTTGAATACCATATTTCATTCGTATCTGTCGCATAATTTATTTTATATGAGCGGAATTAGTAGTCAGTAGTCGGCTAAAATCAACGATCTTCCGCACTTTTATGACATTGATACAGTTTATGCACGTGATTGAAATACAACTATTGCTGGTCAGGGCACAAAGACTGCCCATTTTCAACAATTTTCAAGCTGTTTCGCCACATAGGTATTTATCCTCGCCATCATGAAATACGCTCACCTCTGGTTTTGGTACAAAAGCTAGTGGCCATGAAACAATAATGCAAGAATTAAACAATCACTTTCTTAGAAAGAAGTAACAATAAAGTGTGACAGTTATTGTACTTGGCAGGCAGACCACTAATGTGGTCCTTGATCTGATGAAGAGCCTTAACCTTTTAAAGCCTGCATTTGCACTTTAAAAAAAATCAAAACTTCTCACCCACTTGCGATGTTGGGAATGAAACCCGTGTCATCTCATTTATTTCCTTAATGACCTAACCTTCACATCCCAATTTTTAGTTTTACTGGAATTTTCTGGAAGTTTTTCATCTGACTAGTAGAGAGCTGTTTATTTAGAACAATAATTATACAGAGGGTGCATTTTGGTGCACCCGTCCCTAAAAGGTTTAATCGTTTTGGATAGAGGGCAAGTTAATATTGACTTATGCAGCCGCAACGCTCGTTATGCTATTTCGGCTTGGCTGAGCGAGATTATTCGTGAACAGCGCCGGTCACGGGGTGTGCACGGACTTGTGGATAGGCTTAAAATGTGTGGGGGGAAGTGATTAGGTTGCCGTGTTTGTGAAAATTCTTTCGATGACTGCGAATCCATGAAATTTTTATTAACCAAGATCTCGAAGCCATTCCTTAACAGAAAATTATTGTCACCATTAGCCTTAGTCTTACTCTCCTCCTGTTTTCTGGCTGAGGTTGGTGTGTCCTAAGTGTTCCTACTAGAAAAAAAGGGGTCGGGGAGGAACCCACCCATATTTTCATCACTGATTGGCTCCAAAATTTTCTAATGTACTGACATCACTTCCATTTGTATAAATAGACTATCATAGCATGAGCCAGAAAAACTTCTTTAACTTTTACTGTAGATAGTTAATTTTTATGGTGTAGAATTTTTAAGTATGCCAGTTTTCATTAGTAGCGTTATTGATTCTGTCCTTTTCGTAAGTTGAATTGCAGTTTATAGTTCTAATTCCGAAGACTGCTGCCCACTTGGTTCAGTCCCATTTTATTCATTGTGTGTTTACATAACAGAAACAGCTGTGTACATGCATTTCTTCTGTAGGTTGTTGATCTAGCAATGATGATAATGCTGAGAATGCATGTGTAGTCTTATACTTGTGTGTATCGTTTATCGCATTTAAAACTATCAAAGCTGAATATTGTAGTGCTGTAGCTTTAAAGTGACCAGAACTATTGTGGATACTTAAATGTAACCTGAAATGCATACTATTTTGGGGAATTTTCGAGACATTGTATTTCTAAATTGGCTATATTTGTTGTCGGTGTTGAAATAAGTAAATTATTGTGAACAGTTTCAATTTAGATTATAGTTAATATTGAAGAGAAATTAAAAAGTTCAAAGATCACACTTATCAAAGATGTGAACAAAATCCTTCTTTATGGTGAAGTGTGATCTTTGAACATTCAAAGTTGTATGCATGCCACCGTAAACATTGCTTGCTGGTATTTTCCCATTGAAGAGGAATTCTAGTAGTTTATACTTACGTATATAAGCCCCTAGGGCATCATGCAGGCAGTTAAACACACCAGGGCAAATATAAGTTTAATAGGTCAGAGTATCAATTGTTCAAAGATTCATCTTTTAGATTAGAATGTTGGTGCCATATCTTGTTGCATGTTATATCTACCGTGACGAGGCCCTCGCCACTCCGTCATTCCCTTCCAGCCATGTCCCATTGCTTGCTTAGAGCAAGTTTGTGCTGTTTGGGCAGAGTCCTCCCAGTCATGTTGTGGAATGGAGCTCTAATTTTTTTTGGAGCCTGTCGGCTTTCAAAAAAGTAGCTCTAATTGTAACATATGAAGTAACATGAATAATCCCCATTGTTATTGTTCAAGACTTGTTCTTTGGCCTGGGCAGGCCCCAGGTGATACTCCTTGTCGACAACAGGTGCCCACAGATCGCTTAAACCAACGGAAGTAACCAGAATGCACGCGTCAGACAGGTAACTGTGAGACAATGCCAGATAACGTACGGACATTTACAAGGCGTTCGGGAATTCATCAACCACCTATATCAAAATGTCAACAGAAGAAGGATTTCTCTTTGAGTTCAGTTAAGCAGATGATGCCGCAGTTCAATAATAAGAAATTAGCAGCTCTTTCGGAGGTGGAAATTAATGACAGGGTTGGACGTGTGAGTTGGCGTACAAATACATGATACGATCTAGATTCACTTGCCTTCTCTGAATAATAGTGCTAGCACACGGTTGACAACAATTTTTTGTTTTTGGTCATTGCCAAAACCGAAAGTGAAACTGAGGGTTCTCTTCTCGTATTGTCCGGCGTTGTCTTGCAGCCACCTGCCAGGCACATGCTTACGTCGGTTTACGTGTGTGACTGTCAGCAAGTAGGTACAAAATGCAATAAGAATGGTGTCGATCTTAGAATCAAAAGGTAAACTTTAAGAAAATTGATATTTGGACCTATTAACCTTTTAAGGACTACATTTGAGCTTTGAAAATAAGGGCTTAAAAAACTTGTTTGTACAAAAAAAAGTCCTAACTTCTCGCCCGCACAGGACTGAAACTTGTATCGTTGGACAGGCTTCTTATCCCATTTTCAGTTTTACTGGAATTGACTAGAGATTTGATCATGGGTGCACCCATCCATAAAGGGTTAAACCGGCATTTACCACTTTTTGTGTGGCCAGCGGATGTGTGTGTTGCCCTGAGGTCGTATGTTGATATTTTGAATGCCAGCAGGCTCATCTTACCCTTATGCCATCTTGGGGGGTTTGATTTCATGTGAGGTGTAAATTTTCGGCTGGATTCACTTTAGTTCTTTGGCAAAGTCTTCCGCCTTCATAAGGTGCTGGGTGAGCAGCACACTACAGTAACTGCAACATCAACAAATTTTGAATAACTTGATGTGGGTCCAACTGTCAGTTATGTTGGCAGTGGCTCCCTCTCTTCTTTTGGTGGCGGTGGATGGAGGAGCCTTTGTTCGCAACCTTTGTTCGCAACCAACCAAACCTGAAGAACTCACAAAAAAGAAACGAGCTCTCCAACACCACCAACCAAAAAATAAAAAGAAACCAGAAGATGAGGGGGATCCCCACACAAGACCCACCCAGCCCAGCCGACCCACCCATAAACCTGTTCCTCTTCTAACCACAATAGCGCTGCCAAAGCCATTTCTACACCCACCACAAACTAAGCCACTGTCTACGCTATCCCCTGCACAAATTGCTGAAGCATTTTACATAGGGGAGACCAAAAGATGTATTAGCAAACGGGTCAAAGAGCACACAACAGACGTCAAGAAGAAAAAAGTCAATGAAAATAGAATAGTAGCCCACCTTCACTGCCTCATCACGAAATAGTATTGAATAAAATCAAAATGCTACTAAATCGAACAGACAGTTCGAGCCACACCTACGTGCCCTGGAATACCTCACAATTTAGTGCCTCAGAAACAACCACGTGGAGCTGATGAATAGCCAAGAACCCGCACATTAAAGAACCTCTAAGATTACTACACCAAAGCTCATCTCTGGCTTCTCTAACAAGTGGAAATCCTTCTTATTTCTGCCGCCACCAAAATAACTTGACAGTTGGCCCCAAAACATTTTCAAAACATTTGTGATGTTGCTGTAGTGTGCTGCTCACCTAGTGCCTGATGAATGCGGATAACTTTGTTGAAAAACTAAAGTGAATCCAGTTGAAAATCTGGACAGTTCAGTTGAAATCTGAAACTCCAAAGTTGTGATATAAGAATATCACAATTCTTATATAGAGATAAATGTAAACCACTGGAATTTCTTTTCGTTAACAAAAAATGTTCAAACTTTCACTGTAACAATAACAAGGCGACAGACTTCACTTTTGTTAAAAAAAAAATAATCACTTGGAGTTTTGCTGTTAAAATAGAATTGGAAACCCTAAATCGAGACTTAATGCAACCAGCACATATTTATTCTTAACACCACATACCTGCATTTAAACTAAAAAAAAAAAAAAAGTGTGGGTGGGAGGGGGAGGGGGAGATCACCTACAAGTTTTACACGATTCTTTTTTTTTTTTGCGTTTAATCTTGGTATTATTTTTTTTATCTCTGTTGAGCTGATTCCCCAGTTACCCCTTGATATTGGTCTCCAACCAGTAAAAGAGCCAGTATGATGTTTGAGATCCATTTAGAACAGAATGGCTTTCTTTGTTCTCAGGATATTAGTGTACAGGGTGATTAAAAATAACTTTACGTGCCAAAAAAAAAAAAGATTTTGACTCCAAAATTCAAGGCAAAGCTTTCTGGGCTAAAAAACGTTTTGAATTTCATTTCTTTTTAATCACTTCCTTTACTATGCTCTCACACGCCATAATGCTTCCCTTCTAAGCATAGAAACTGCCAGCATTCATAGGAAATGTCAACGGCTTGAATTGGTTTATTTTTAAAACATGCAAAAAGTTGAATTTACACATTTCAAATGGAACTTCTTTTTACCCTTCACTGTACAGTATGTCTCAAAATTCCCGTCCACCCAAAATAGATTACTATTGGATACAAGTTGGTAATAACCATGTTCTCTTGTAAGAAATCGCCTACTGCTAATAACATGATGGTTCCCAAAATTGGTGGACGTTTTCAAGATCATCCAAAATATGTCTCCTCAACTATTCAAGGTACGGACATGAAGTAAAGTAGAAAGTTGTTTGGGATAAAGGAAACAGATATGAAATCGCGCCGTAAACACCAAAGATATGGGCAAAACAACTTGGACACTGCAGGGATGCCAACCAAAGGGCAGCGATAAGCCTAGAAAACTGTTCGAATGCAGTTATTTCATAGCCTTAATAAGGTTTAAAGGTGTTTCGAAGCAAAGATTAAGCAGAAAACAGTCCAGCAAGCATGGAACGAACTGAAGCTGAAAGGGGGGGGGGAAGGGGGGGGCTCACTGAAAATCAATATCTAGAAGGTGCACCACAACCAGAACTCTTATCCATATACAGGAAAATGCAGACAAATTGTTGCCTCTGATGTCTTCAATTCACCACTGTAAACCCGGTTACCGGTATTTTTGTCACTTTCGTCACTAATGAATACACGTTTCCTTCATTACATTAAGGTGATAACCCAAATACGATAATGCAGTATAACAAATGTAAATAGATATAAGCAAATTGACAGAAAATAACCACAAAATCCTGCATTTTAGCCATAGCGGTTGATTTATTGTGGTTCTGCACTTAGTAGTGCATCTAATCGAGAGCTGCTCGTAACTTGCTCTAACTAAAGATCAAAGAAAATATTACCGTTTTCGAAGCAAGTGAAGCAGAATGGGAACGTCATTAACCTTTCAACCTAAATTGAAATTTTAGTATGAGGATCACTTGGGAATACTTTAATCGTTCCAATTAACAAAATGACAATTAAATCTTTCGGGCTGGTTGGCTCCCCTGCAGTGCAGAAGTTGTTTTATCCATAGCTTCCATGTTTACGGCTTGATTGTAGTTCGGTTTCCTTTGTTGGACTTGTATTATAATCCCAAACAACTTTCTACTTTACTTAGTTTATAGACAGGTGGACGTAGACAGAAATTCAGCAGGGTAGGGCATTTTGGGGTAAAAGCTGGGAACAAGTGTTTTTAACCTAACTAGGGGTATACTGAATCCGTATCCGCCTGTCCCAAAAGATATTTTCGAGGGTGTGGAGCCAGAAGGTTCTATAACTGGCCGAAAATGCCGAAATATGCCCGAAAAATGCCCGAAAATGCCTGTAATGACCAAATTATAAATATTTTGTTAAGAAGATGTATAACAAAAATGTTCGGATTGTCATTCTCCACAAAAGATTTCCCATCAATTGGTTTGTAGAAGCAACGGTAGAGCGTCAAAAGCAGAAAATAACCCGAAAATGTCTGACAAATACCCGAAAATGGCCGTAATGACCAAAATATAAATATTTTGTTGAAAAGATGTATTACAAAAATGTTCAGAATATCATTCTCCACAAAACATTTCCCATCAATTGGTTCGTAGAAACAACGGTAGAGCGTCAAAAGCAGAAAATGTCCTGAAAAATGTCTGAAAAATGCCCGAAAATGCCTGTAATGACCAAAATATAAATATTTTGTTAAGAAGATGTGTTACAAAAATGTTCAGAATGTCATTCTCTACAAAAAAAATTTCCCTCAATTGGTTTGTATAAGCAACGGTAGGGCGTCAAAATTAGAAAATAATCATTACACATTATTGCAGTCAGTACGATAAACATGTGTGTAGCACTATGTTCGAGTCTCTTCATTTTTACCTTATGTATATAAACGAATTAGGTTTGAAACGTTCGAAAGATGTAGTTGATACCTTTCGAATGCTTCAAACTGCACTCAAGTTACAAACTCTAAAAAGTTACAACCTCTAACACAATACAATGTTGACCACAGTAGCATACACAGTATAAGGTATAAACTCGGATTCAGCAAACTCTACATACGCTAAATATTCTGTTATCCTGCAAGTGTAGATGGAGATAGTGAGGAATAAAACAGCATTGGGTATACAATTTTACCTGTAGACGAGTTTACAATAAAGGTAATTACAATATAGATAAATTACAGTTTGCCTTTTATGTTACACATGTTCGGAAACCAGGGTAGTCTATTTTTGCATGTCATGGCATCCTGGGTGTCTGTGCACTTGCACACTATGCTGCACAGTTTAAACTAGCGACATGTGCATTTCAGTATCTTGCAACCAGTTTTACAATGGCAAGAGATCATCTCTATGCACAGTTCGTTATCGGACTAGGAACATGGTATCCCTCATCATTCCACCATCCACAGACTGATGGCTTTGGAAGACAAGGTTATGCATAATTTGCAAACTCCCAGATCATACTCCGATAATGGGCTCACGTTCATCGTTTGTGGGCAGAGGGTGAGGGGTAGTGCTTCAGGCTTATTGGCTTTGGGGAACAGCATGAAGTGCACCTTGCTGACTGTGTTCACATGGTCTGGCACATTGTATACCTTACAGAGAAATTTTTCCATTGCAGAAAATGTGTCTCGTGTTAACTCACCAACTCCAAGACAGCACTGAGTATCTCACTGTGTTCCTAAAAACCCCATATATGGTTTTCCTCGATAGACCAGCTAGGAAAGTGTCGTGTCGCATCCTAATAATGCGTGGTTGGATGGAAGGACTTGCTAACCCAAGTTGGAGGAAGTTTGCTATGAACTTGTTGAATTGGAATAAATTTAAGATGTTTAGAAGTACCAGTTCCCATCCAGAGCTCTTTGCATTGCATCTGCTCTACATGGGCAACAAGAAGTAAATATACATCTGTGTCGCTAGCCCTGACAACAATGGTGTCTTGTGTCACAGTGTATAGTGTGGATAATTAGCCGGGTATCGGCCTCCTCGTGCATTACCCTTATCTGTGGGAGCTTGTTGCATCTGCTCCTCTGATCAAAACTGTGCCAAATGTGCTTTATTCTTCCTGGACGAACAAGATGACAGAAGCAACAAACCGCTACACAACGAGGAAATGTTACGAGCAACGCATCAGGAGGCCGATACCCATCTAATTCTCCACGCTATACACTGCCGCTGAGACCATTGTTGTCAGGGCTAAAGACAGATGTACTTTTGCTTGTTATTGCGCACGTAGAGCTGATGCATTTGAAAGAGCTCTGAATGGAAACTGGTACTTTAAAACTTCCTGGATTTATTCCAATTCGGCAAGTTTACAGCAAACTTCCTCCAACTTGAGTCAGCAAGGCCTTCTGTCCTACCACGCATTATTCGGGTGCGACACAACATCGTTCCTCGAAGAACACCATGTATTGGGTATTAAAGAACACAGTGAGTAACTTGCTCAGTTCCGTCTTCGAGTTGGTGAGTTAATGCAAGTCACAGGAGAATTTCACTGTAAGGTGTACAATGTGCCAGATCATGTGGACAGTCAGCAAGGCTTGCTTCATGCTGTACCCCAACACAAATAAGCCTGAAGCACTGCTACCCCCCCCACCGCCCTCACACCCTACCCACACACGATGCTTTGCGATTCCGTACAACATGAACCCATTATCACAGTATGGTCTAGAAGCTTGCAAATTGTGCATAATCACTTCTTCCAAAGCCATCAGACTGTAGATGGAGGAATGATGAGGGATACCATGTTCCTATACTGATGACGAACCGTGCATAGAGATGATCTCTTGCTATTGTAAAACTGGTTGCAAGATACTGCAATAGACATGTAACAAGTTTAAACTGTGCCGTAGTGTGTAAGTGAGCGGACACCCAGGATGCCAAGACATGCAAGAATCTACTAACCTGATTTCCGTAACACATGTAATAAAAAAAGGTAACTGTAATTTCAATTACCTTTATTGTAACCTCGTCTATAAGTAAAATTGTATATCCAATGCTGTTTTCTTCCTCATGATCTCCATCTACACTAGCAGGATAACAGCATTTTTAGCATATGTAGCGTTTGCTGAATCCGAGTTTATACCTTGTACTGTATGTGCTACCGTGGCCGACATAGTATTGCATTCGAGGTTGTAACTTTTCACCATGAGTGCAGTTTGAAGCATTCGGAAGGTATCAACTACATCTCTCGAACATTTCAAACCTAATTCGTTTATCTACAGTAGCTAAAAATTAAGAGACTCGGACATAGTGCTACACACATGTTTATCACACTGACCGCAACAATCTGTAATGGTTATTTTCTGCTTTTGATGCTCTACCGTTGTTTCTACGAACCAATTGAGGGAATTTTTTTGTCGAGAATGACATTCTGAATATTTTTGTAATACATCTTCTTAACAAAATATTTACATTTTGGTCATTACAGGCATTTTCGAGTTATTTTCTGCTTTTGACGCTCTACCGTTGCTTCTACCATTGATGGGAAATGTTTTGTCGAGAATGACATTCTGAACATTTTTGTAATACATCTTCTTAACAAAATATTTATACTTTGGTCATTACAGGCATTTTCGGGCATTTTTCGGTTTTTTCGGCTTGTTATTGATAAAATATATTTTGGGGATAGGCAAATTCGGATTCACCATACCCTAAATAGGTTAAAAACACTTGTTCCCAGCTTTTACCCCAAAATGCCTTATGAACGTAAAACTAAGCACATTTTCAAAAATCTCCACCAGCCTATTAGGAGGTATAGTTTGGATGACAATAAACACAACCTCCAAGGTCAGTTGGGGAACCCTCATCGGATTCGCCATAGGTGATTTCCTATACGAGTACATTATTACAAACTCATTTCCTGTATATAGCAATCTATTTTGGCTGAAGAGGACTGGACGGGACTTCGGAGACGTACTGTATAATAACAATGTTCATGCTTTTTCATTAAGCTAGTCATTTGATGTACAGTAAAGTGTTTTTGATAGCTCTGTAATGTCTTCCGTCAACAATCTGGTTGCGAAGGAGCTTGTTAGTGGTTAAGCAATAAAATATGTGGACAGTTGAATAGAAATGCTGATTTTTTGTTTCAGATTCAAAATGAAGACTTGCAAGAAGAACTCAACAAAGTTCAGCAATCTAATATTAAGTTGACGCAAGAGAAACAAAATCTTCAAGATTCTTTGGATGAGAACGACAATCTTGTTAAACAAAAGGATCGTGACAATACTGAATTAAAAGGTAACTAGTTGAGCTAAGCGCAACATATCCCATGTGGCACACTGCCTCGTGTCATGTCTGTTTTTATGTGCTACTTTTGGATGGGTTACCGTAATGAATGCATATCTCCGTTAAACATCATGATCACCCTCGCCCCAGCGTAAGCATTGACGTTTTTTGTCGCACTGGCGTTTGTTTCCGTTTGGCCTCGAGTTTGATTACCCAGTTTTCCATCAGCAGTACTTGTTGTAATAATTCGTTTGTGAGTGATTGTTACTACTAATCGACATTACTCCAGTTGGCTTCGTAACATTACCCTTGACATTCTCAGCACCTGCCAAGAATGAACACACTTTTTCATTGCTACAGTGAAATTCATTTGTGAGTTATTGTTACTACTAGTCCACATTACCCTTCACATTGCCGGCCACCTGTCGGCCTGCCCGCCCACCAGGAATGAACATGCTCGCTCTTTCATGGCTACCTTGACATGTATGAACATGTGCTCCCTATTGTATTATTTGCTGGTGATTATTTACTCATTTTACTTTTTGCTGAACCTCCTTTCGGCGTACGAGAAATATGTATGCATATACTGTATAGTTGCGATGATTTTCTGATAAGACTTAATTATTTCAACCTCAAAAACAATATATAAATTAGAACTGAGTTAACACGTAACGTACTGTGATAAAGCTGTAGCTTCATATCTACAAACTGGCAAATATCTAGCTTTTGAATAAAATTACCAATGTTTTCCTTTTTAACTTATCACCTTGCAACTTTTATTTAAACATTCATCTTTCCAGTTGTGTTTTATTGTTATGATTAAATTTCTGTATCATTGCAAATTAGCTAATGATTGATTATTTTGTTGTAACAGTCTTCTGCGAAAAAATTACATTTGTCTGGTTTACCTTTGTGCGGTTTAATACTTTTACTTTTTCCATGTAGCCAAGATCTCCGCTTTACAGCAAGAAATTGAGTATCTCACCAAGGATGTATCAGATAAAGACAGCAAATTAAAGGAACTTGCAGTAAGACCACTATTCTCATTATTAATACATTTTCACCTGCCTGTAGAATAAAAATGGTGATTCTACCAGTGAACTTGTTCTCGCAGGAGAATCGAAGTTCCCTTAATAGAATCCAACAACACTGTGTTACCTCGTTGCAAATGGGTTATCCCTTTTGCTGTCGGTACCTTTCATCCATACTTATTTGCATACAACTTAACCCCTAATTTATGCGAAAATTATGTCACCTGTCGCCTTGCTGTACCTTCTCTTTCGCGCATATCTCACCACTGTCTTTTGCGGCTGAGCCAAATAAGCGCAGGGATGCTGACGGGCAACTAAGGTAACGCAACAAAGGTCTTCGGATTCTATTCTGAGAGCTTTGATTCTCCTGCGAGAACAAGTTCTCTGGTAGAATTACCATTGCTCCTTCGTAGACTCCTTTCACCGTGCTACCTATTTGTTACAAATGGGACAGATTGCAAAATGTGGCGCTTAGGCCAGCCCCATGTCCCGCACCGCACAGACGATCCAGATTCCGCATCCGCTGCGGAATCAGCCCTGCCAAACCAGCATTCACGGCCTGGCGGGTACGTTTCGTGAAGACTGCTGACAATGAAGCCCCAATCGGTCAATGCCATAAACTTCGAATCCCGCCACACACAACACATTGCAGGGTCATCCGGGCAGCCACAGGCAATCTGCAGGCATAACCGCTGTGGTTATTTGCCAAACACTCCCATACAGTACCAATAGCCACCTAGGAAAAGAAATCGCCAAGGGCTCTACCCCTAGGCCGTATCCACAACAGACCACGAAACACCCTCTGTACTTGCGGGCACCCAACTCATGGAACCGGGTTTGTCCCCAGGACCACCAGTCCCACGCTTCGTCTCACCTAGCCATTCTATCTTCCAAGAACAATGTTGTAGGGTCCAGCCAACCCCCTCCCACTCTGTAGTGGCAAACCCAACTGAACTCAGGTGGGGGGGGGGGGGGGGGGGAATCGAGCCGAGACGCTTATCAGGTCGAATTCAAAATGGGACAACTACCTGAGGTGCCTGGAGTCTGTTGTAATTCGACTACATGAGTGAAAACATGTGACACTCATGAATCTTCTGCAGGACCCTACGAATCCCAATGTCACTTACCTCGTGGGGAAAGATTTAGAGCAAAAACTGGACACGAAGTGGAAACTACTTTCCAACGATCAGCCTCATGAATCGAGTGGGCCGAGTGAAGCAGAACGGTCTTACCAAGGCCAGAGGCTAGGCACAGTGGCACTCGCAAAACAATCTGACAGTGAAGTGAATCGAAAACGTAAACAAGGAAAGAAACAACTCTCAGATCGCCTGATGATGATTGTGGGAGGCAATCAAAAATTTGCAAGTATTTGAACAATCTACAGTGTGAAAGTGAGCGATATTTGGTCAGAAATACATCCGGAGAATTTTATAAGAGTATTCGTAGTAATGGTATTTTTAGTGATGCTTTCATTAAATACGTCTAAAAATGTTTTTTTTTAAGGGTATTTGAATTCTTTCTTCAGCAAGTTGGGTTGAAATAAGTGTGAATAGTCCAGGATTTGTGTCATCGTTTCTGATGTATCAGTGTGTATTAAGTTATTTTTTTTCATGCAAGACTAGTGTGATGCTTCCATTAAATACATCAATGGAATTTGTGTCGTGTGAGCTAACAATAGTACTTAACCCTACTTTACGCCAGAAGTTTTAAAATGAAAGGTATTACAATGGCGACAAATGATAGTGACCCTTCTTTAACAAGTGGGTTTTTCGCACATTTTATTTCCCCAATAAGTGAGGTTTTGGTTAATTGTTTATTTTGCTTTTAGCATTGGCACCAGGCATCCATATTTAATAGTTAAAAGGCAGAGTAATAAATGTTGTCGACGCTTGTGTTAAGTTTTCCACTTGGATGTTTCGTCTAACCTAGCAAACCAGCATTCTCAAATCCCACTGTTCATTTTAATCGCTGCTTTCTCCAAAGCTTTGACGACTCGCTGTCTTACTGTCATGAGATATCTAATGTTTGTGTGGTTTAGCCCTCACTCGCGTTTAAGCGACTTTCTTGCAAAATCTGATATGACTGTTTTGACATAACTGTTCAGATTTATTTTTGGTTTTGGCTAAATAAATTCACAATATCTTTGCTACGGACTTAAGCTAGTATCTTAAGACTTGCTTCCAAAACTTATGTGAATGGTGTTAAAAGCTTTATATATTTACTCACTTTTAGTATGTTTCAAAACAGTGTGTCGTGTAGGAGAGTCAACCGTTAGTGTACCTTTGGATTCTAATCAGTTTAAAATAAAGACGTCAATTTTAGGATGTATGTTCATGGGTATGGCATATCCGATGCCTATTTAATCTTTATCCATTTTTTGTTAAAGAATTATTTCTAGTTGATTCATTCCAGGAGATGGCCTGTCTCATTTCTGTTTGCAGTAATGTGTAAGCCATGTTGTTGATTTTGATAGCGTTTTTGTGCTGTTCCAGCCTTTCTCCAAGTCTTTTTCTATGGGCAACTTGCTGCATGTAGTTTATTACTGTAGTTTTATCTGTTTATTAATCATATTATGATTTACGAGTAAATAAGGTTTGAATGTGTCTCGTTAAGTGGGTGATATAAAGGGAAGATAACTTCATGCCATTTTCCCTAACTAGTTTTGTTACCTTACAGGTGCATGTTAATTTATGCGATGCCAAGCTAGACTCTATGCGTTTAAACAAATTTTCTCTGAAACCTGAGAATGAAGCCATCAACACAGGACAACGAAAGCAAGTTGAAAGCGAGAACAAGTGGCAGTCTAAGCAACCTTCAGCAAACAGTAAAGAACCAAAACCATCTACCGCTAAAGGACGAAAACAATCTGCAGTGGAAGTTGAAAAGGCAAGAGAAACGATACTAAAACTAGGCAACATAAAAAATAAAGTAAGTATCTTGTGACTCAATTAATTTAGTAATAATAATGTAATTACAGTAAAACGTCGATTATCCGAAATAATTGGGACCAAGGGCAGTTCAGATAACTGAAAATTCAGATAATCTGATTAATGTTAATAAACCAGCTGTACTGCATGCAAGGGGAAAATTATGGGCAAAACCTGTACTGTTTACTGAAATAATCTTTATTCATATTTTCAAGACTGCCAATCAGTGAAGGAATTGAGTGCGATTAAACTATTTTGCTAATAATAGTAAAACACAGTATTAAACTATAATGGTACTGTACCGTAATTTAAATAAAAAATTAAATTAAAAACTAAAACCGTTATGAACGATCAACGTTGATTTGGTATGAATCATTCTATGCAGGCAGTAAATCTTGCGATAGGCCTAATCGTAATATATATTTATACCTTGTTCTGTTTACATTGTCAAACCTAACATGAAATAGGTTTTGTGTGATGAGCGCTTGGTTTAAGCGAACAGAGGCATTAAACACGCATCGTTTGGCCGCCATCTTGTCGTGTTTCCAATCTGGGAATCCGGGGAAATTCCCTTTCCTGCTGCCACAACGTCACTGCCTTATTTTTCCAATTAACTGCTCTGTTTCAAAAGCTGTTGGCGCGTTCTGTAGTATCGCGAGTCGCGAGCTCTGATTGCGGGAGCGCTATCGACTACCGGCAATATTTGAGGCCATATAACAACTTGACTTCCACAGTAATAAAAATATTTAAAAAAAAGATTTCGGAGTTGGTAAAAAATACTGTAGAAGAACAACCAGTGGATGTTATCATTCCAAGGTTGCCTGGGGCCAGTAAGTATTGATATTTTCTTTAGGCCTACTCGGAGTCGAAGTTTGCCGGTTTTCTTGGCGAAGAGCAGTTCGGATAATCAGGGTGTTTGGGTAACCAGGGTTCGAATAACTGAGGTTTTACTGTAATGCTAGGTCTAAGTAGACAAATGTTGTTGCATTGACATGACTGTTCAGATTTATTTTTGGTTTGGCTAAATAAATTCACATTATCTTTGCTACGGACTTAAGATATTATCTTAAGACTTGCTTCCAAAACTTATGTGAATGGTGTTAAAAGCTTTATATTTTACGCAGTTTTAATATGTTTCAAAACAGTGTGCCGTGTAGGAGAGTCAACTGTTAGTGTTCCTTTGGATTCTAATCAGTTTAAAATAAAGACGTAAGACATCAATTTTAAGATGTATGTTCAGTAGCGGTGTGTGAGTAAATTAATTTTAATATGACCCGAATTTGCAACAGGAGAATTGAACATGGAGCTCAGTTTGAATATTTGGTGAACCCAGTTTGTTTTGCTAGTTTCTTTTTACTTTGTAAGGAAATAATAAATATGACGCTGCTTAACTGAGTGTGTGTGCAATACGTACAAATGGTTTTTCAGTTTTAAGGAAGTAATTTAAAAAACAGTTTGAGCTACTGGCTTTTAATGTACACCATCGGAAAGCTTTTGTCAAGACAGCGTATTTGGTATATTCAAATTTCAGAATCAATAAAAAAAATTGGAGAAGCTATAGCATTTTCACAAGTTCAGAATTTTCCGAGTATGTATGCAAGCAACGAGCAGACTACAAGTTGTAGGTGTTGCTTATGCATAACGTTCATCATTTTTAGCTAAATATGAAATTTGTGTGTACTTTTATTTGTAAATTATGTAGCACTTAACTCGTTCTCATACATTATTCTATTTTAAACAGGAATCGAATAATGGGATTTCGGTAAACAAAGACGCGTCCAATTATCATGAGCATAATATTCAAGGACGTTCTAACAACGCTCTACCCATAGGCATGGGAAGAAGGACAGGTTATCTCGGAAACCCAGTACCTCAGTTAGAAGTACCCATTCATAATCCACCACCAGAAGAATCGCTGGATGCAGCTCAGCAACTGGCACTTCCTGATACCAGGTAGAGGGATCACTTAATGTCTGGTGATATAGACACTGGTATTTAAAATGATGTAACTCGTTCGCGTTTTGAACATTTCAAGGCCCTGTATTTCGGTAACCCATGCAATGACAGACACAACTGAATGCCATGAGTTAATCTTGTCACACTGATGCATAGAGAGTGTGACATGGTTAGACTAAGGTCGGGGACTATAAAGACACCAAATATAGCTGATCCCTGAATATGAACCAGATTTGCCAACTTAATAAATTTTCCAACCTGTCTAATCGAGTGACTTGATTAAATTTTTCTAAAGTTTGCCGACTCTTTGCACATGCATTTCCTACGTATGAAACCCACTTCTCTTATTTGCCAGTCGTTTTTATTATGCATCGTCAAGGTTTGTTGCGCGAGTTGTACAACTTCAGTGTTATACATGTAACAACTAAGGCTGTACTGAGCACATTTTTTCCTGCCGAGCCGATCCCTATAATCCGTACACGGTTTGTAAACTGGACGTGGCTTAAAAAAAATATCGATCCACTCCAGTACAACACCACGACTAGCATCATGGGTAAAAAAAACCGCCAATGCAGCAGTCACAAAATGGCATCTATAACGCGTCTTCAATCGGGAAAAGAGGTTAAATGATTCACAGCCAACTAAGGAAATTATTTGGAATGTCTATTGTTATGTGCGAAGCAAGGAACCAACAAAGAGCAAGAACGCCGTTTCCCAAGAAACTTCGGAAGCATCAAAGGTTTCTTTCAGTTAGTAGTTAACGAAGGCGCGCAACTACTCCCCGAAACAAGTGCCACTCCAGCCGCAGCAGAGGCTACAATTCCCCGGTTCATAACGGCAGCGAAATAACGGCCTAAGGTGCGAACGGTAACAAGCTTGGACGACTTTCAACTATCAGCCACTCGCACAGCAATAATTGAAATTCATCCAGAAGGTAATTATCCAAATCTTGATAATGTTTTGACCAAGTTCAAATCTAAAATTGGATTTAAAGATGCGAGAACGTCCGTGGCATTTAATCATGAAAAAGAAACTTGGGATGAAATCCGGAAAATACAACAACAGAAATTTTACATAAAAGCGTCCAGAAATTGTTGACCAGCATCGTCGATTTTTACGTTAGGTATGACATTTAAGAAGTAATCTGTCTCATTTATTTATTTGGATGAAACTTGGGTGAAGAGCATCATGGGCGCGAACTCCAATGGCAGCTAAAGAAAAGGCGCACCGGTCTATGGTCGCCTTATTCCGATCGGAAAGGGCCGAAGACTCATTTTGCTACACACCGGTAGCCAGGATGGTTTAGTTAATGATGGCATGCTTCTTTTCTGGACTGGACTTTCCCCCCACTTTCTGCAACCCCCTATCTTGGCTGTGAACAAACAGCTCTTTTCAGAGCTAAACAAACGGTTGTTTTCACAACCACCAAAAATGAAAGATCTGAAATTTATACTGTTTCACAAATAAATTGTTACAATTTTCACAGTAAAACACACTTCCTTCCTTAACCTTTTTTTTTAGCTCCATAATGAATTAAAATTTAAATTCTCCTTTTTTTTTTTATTATCTATTACCGTCTGACCCAAAATATAAGGGGGGGTGGGGAATGGGGAAAGAAGAAATCTCCAAAAGGCAGTGGCGAATGTTTTAAAGAAAAGAGTAAATACATACATTTTTCCAAAGATGTTATGCCCTGCGGCTCAATATTGGGGTGGGGGGATCCAGCCTGAAATTTCTTATATCCCCACCACCCAATATTTTTTATTTGTCTTCGATTCCCCGCCCCCTCCGATTACCTATTGACGGAGAAGGCCTGTAATAAAAAAAAAGTTGACATTAAAAAAATTGTCATCAAATAACAAAACCATGATCGCGCACAGACAAGCCTTGGTGTGATCTATAGATAGCCACAAGGCACACCGCCTCCGGGAAATCGTACGCTACAGTCAAGCTGCTCGCGAGCCACGCCCAGTTTTTACAAATCCCGTACAGAGTATAGCAGAGCGCTCAAAAAATGCCTGGCCCCGAGCTTAACTGAGCTGATCAGTGTTGCTGAGCGGATCCGAGCAGCTTTAGTAATCACAGGGGTGCTAGTGGGAGTGCCAGCTTTTCTCTCAATTTCTCACATTCCTACTTTTTCATTTTTTGACATTTTCCATATACCCGCACTTAATTTTTTTTACATTTTTCACATACCTGCTTGTCATTTTTTTATATCATTATTTCTTCGTTTTCATATATCACACCAGTTACACAATTATTCAAAACATTTTTTTTTCCTTTTGTCGTAACCATTGTAATTTCTTCGTAATTTCATGCAAGTGAACGAAAGCGAATTCAAAGTGACTCCGGCAGTAAACCAATCCATTTGTTTTCGTGTTCTAACAACAGACATGCCTACGTAATTCTGGGCCCAAAATGAAGACGGACAATTTTTTTCTTTTTTAAGTTTTGCCTTTTTTTTTTTCACACAAACACTCAGGTTTTTTTTATGTTTCCTTTTTTTTTTTACCTCTGGCAAATTTTCACATTTTTTACACCAACAACATCCCTGTAACCAGACTCGCTAAATGCCAAGCAGGCTTCTAGGTTGAACAATTCTTTTCACTAAAACAACCTGTTTTAGCAGCAACCGTAGGCTACTATTAGTTTCGCGTACTGCAATTGATCCGATATTGGCATGTCTGGTGTGGTCCAATTAAACCTGCATTAAGAACCATTATTATTATTAGTCATTCAACCTTCCTACAGCAGGAACCAAGCATAGACCATAATCATCGACTGGGATCCGCCAAAATGAAGCTTGCGTTGAAGGTCCATTGGGGCCAGGATCGCGTGCCAATAATGGACGCGAGCCACGCTGCTCGGCTCGGTTAAATGAATGTAATTGGTCACTGGTCAGTATACCGAGCATTGCCGATCATGCTCTGCTCGGTGAGAATTGGCTCGGCAGCTCGGTAGAGCCTTAGTAACAACCCTGAAAGCTCATATCGATAAAAATGTCAGTCCAGAAAATTTAACGCACAATTTCAGATTACGGGAATCTCACCAGATTCTTGCGAATTTTCA